>CM076854.1:25747565-25891953 GCA_039519185.1 Astragalus membranaceus | reverse complement strand
GGGGTGTGCTTAGTATCAGCCCAAAACAACATTGTTTGGGTTTCTGGGCCCTTGTGCAAAAGTTGGGCTGAAAGCGGGGAGTGCCGTATTACTAAAATGTGGGGGGTGCGAATAGCGCTTTGACGCTAAAAGAAAAAAACGATTGTTTGACCTTTCTTTGACTGATTGGTTCGTTAATTTATTTAAAAAAAATGGTTTGGGTTTGATTACTACCTACGTTAGAAGAAAATATTCAGTGAGAAAAAGATTTGCGAATTTATAAAGAAATATTCTCTTTTTTTTTGAAATGATTGTCATGGTTATGAAAAAGGTGCCTTTTGCTGTTTTTTTTTGTTTAAATAAATATTGTTATTATTCCCCCCTTTTTTTTATGAAGGTAGTGGTATTAGTAACCATTTATTTTGGAAGGAGAAAAAACATTTTTTTTTAAAGAACTTTATTTTAATCCGAAAATTACAACAATACCAACAAATTAATAGAAAAAAGCAACAAATAAAAAACAAAAACAGCAACAAATAATAATAAAAAAATAAAAACAGTAACAAATATATACAAAAAAAAACGATTTTTACTAAAAAAATAGCAACAAATAAAAAAAATAGCAACCAATAAAAAAAATAAAAACAACAACAAATAAATTATAAAAGAACGATTATACTAAAAAAAAGCAACAAATTAAAAAATAACAACAAATAAAAACTAAAAACAACAGCAACTATATACAAAAAACGATTTGACTAAAAAAAAATAGCAACAAATAAAAAAAACAGCAACAATATTTAAATAAAAAAACAGCAACAATAATATCTAAAAAAAAGGAATTTACGAATTTACAGTAACAAAAAATAAAAAAACAGCAACAATATTAAAAATAAAATAAAAACAGCAACAATATTTAAATAAAAAAACAGCAACAATAATATCTAAAAAAAGGAATTTACGAAATTACAGCAACAAAAATAAAAAAACAGCAACAACATTAAAAATAAAAAAACAGCAATACTTATTTACATGAACAAAATTATAGCAACTAAAAAAAAGATAAAACAGCAATAATTAAATAAAATATTACATTACAATACCTTAAACAAAGAAAAATCCGGAAATGTTGAAGGAGAAGTTTTTTTTTTGGATTTCCTCAATACAACAGAATTTGAAACTAAAAAAAATAAAATTTGTGAAAGGGAGAAGAAGAATACAGTGAACAAAAAAACTCTCAAACTCTCTTTTTCTAAACAAAACCTAGACTCTCCTTTTTCTTCTTTTTTTTCGAAAATCTTCTCTTCTTCTTCCTTTCTCTAAAAAAAATTCCTCTGCTTCATGGTTGTGGCCCCTATTTATACAAAAAGGGGGTGTCTTTTCTTTCGTTTTTCTGACTTCATCTTCAACATGCCTTGTACAGTTTTTTTTTGATGGTATGCAAAAGGGGTAAAGGGGTATGGGCATGGCAGAGGAAGAGAAATGATGGTTTTTTTTTCTTTTTTTTGTGTGAGAAAGGAGAGTGAATCCGTGAGTGAGAGAGAATGATGTGAGGAGAGAAAAAAAAATGGAGTTTAAGGGTTTGGTGGGGAGGGGTATGCGTGGAGATGGGAGAGTGGTGAAGAAAAAAAAATGAGTGAAGTGTGTGTTGTGGAAGGGGAACCCGTGGGGGGGGGGAGAGAAAGAGAAGGGAAAGGTTGAGTGTGAGTTGTGTGTGATGCAGAAAGAAAGAGAAAATGAAGGTTGAGTGTGAGAGAGGGAGAGTGAGGGTGAGATTGAGGAGAGAGGGGGGGTAGGATCCGTTGGGGAAGAGAGGAGAGAGGGAAAGGTTGAGTGTGAGTTGGAGAAAGAGAGAGAGATAGGCGTGTATGGGGAAGGGAAAAATGGGGAAGTGGGAAGTGTGGGGAAGTGGAATTGAGAGAAAAGAGGAAAGGTGGAGTGTGGAAGGGAGAATGCAATTTTCAAGGAGGAAAAAGGGGGAGTGGGTCGAATTTCAAGGAGGGGAGAGTGGGATGAATGTGGCTTGATTTTAGGGTTAAGGGGGGATTGAATGTGGATGATTTTTAGGGTAAAGGGGGGGGTGGCCGAATTAGGGTTTTGTGGAGGGGAAATGGGTATGGGTTGGATAGTAATTAGGGTTAGGAGGAGTTGGGTCATGGGTTGGATAGGAATTAGGGTTTGGGGCGAATTGGGCTAGTTTTTTTTTGGTTGGGTTGGGTTTCTGATGGCCCAATCCTGATTGCACCTCATCCTTTTTTTTAATAGACCCCCCTCCATTTCTTCCTTTGCTTATTTTTTGTTTCTTCACTTCTAATTAATATACTTTTTTTGGTTAAAAACTTCTGGCAACTAAAATAAAATAAAACGTGGCATGAAAAAGAAAATAATTATTTTTATTAAAAATAAATAAAATTTCTTATTTTTGGATAGGACAAAATTAGGGTATTACAGCTGCCCCTCTTTATTTATATTTTGCTAGGAAATCGGAGGGGTTCCCAATTTCTCGAGGAAAATAGAAATAAGCTTGTTGGGAAAGTCATTTCCTGCAGAGGATCTAATCAACAAAGTTCTGAGATGTCTGAATAGAGAATGGCAACCCAAGGTTACTGCTATAGCTGAATCAAGAAATTTAGCTACTATGACTCTGGCTACTCTGTTCGGTAAACTTCAAGAGCATGAACTAGAACTCACCCGTCTAGCTGAGTACGAAAATACAGATAAGAAAAAGAAAAGCTTGGCTCTAAAAGCATCTAGTTCTAGTCGGTTTGATGATAGTGACAACTCAGATGATGAAATTGATGAAAGTGAAGAGAATATGGCTCTTATGGTTCGGAAGTTCAAAAGGTTCATGAAAGGCAACAACTATCCAAGAAGAACTTCAAATCAAAAAGTTCTCAGCAAAGAAAGTACATCCGGTCCTCCTACTTGTTATGAATGCGGGAAACCCGGGCACATGAAAATGGAATGTCCTAATCTACAGAAAAAGGACTCCAAATGAAAAGAAGGCATTCAGAGATAACAAAGGAAGAAAAGCCTACATTGCATGGGAAGACAACTGCATGGATTCATCAGATGAATCAGAGGATGAAGAAGCTCAAGTTGCATTAATGGCTGATCATGAAAGCGAGAATGAAAACGAGGTATGCTTCAAGGTACGGGGGTCAGATTGGTACCTTGACAGCGGATGCTCAAAGCACATGACTGGAGATATTACAAAGTTCCTAACTCTTACCCCCAGATCAAGCGGTCATGTGACTTATGGTGACAATAACAGAGGAAGAATCCTTGGTGAAGGTAAAGTTGGTAAAGATTTATCTACTGCTATTGATAATGTGCTCTATGTTGAAGGTCTTAAACATAATTTATTAAGCATTAGCCAACTTTGTGATAAAGGAAATAGGGTAATATTTGACTCAGGTTCATGCATCATTGAGGATAAACAAAGTAAACAAGTTAGAATGATAGGAAATAGAGTAGAAAACATATACATGATGAGTTTAGATAGTGTTTCATCACATAATGCATGTTGCCTCATTAGTAAGGAAGAAAACTCTTGGTTATGGCACCGTAGGACAGCTCATATTCATATGGATCATCTTAACAAGCTAGTCTAAAGATCTAGTTAGTGGTTTGCCTAATATCAAGTTTGAAAAAGATAAATTGTGTGATGCATGCCAAAAGGGTAAACAGGTAAAAGTGTCCTTTAAATCAAAGAATATTGTGTCTACTAACAAACCTTTGCAGCTGTTACACATGGATCTATTTGGTCCCTCAAGGACAAAAAGTTATGGTGGAAATTACTATGCTCTAGTTATAGTAGATGATTATTCAAGGTATACCTGGACTCTCTTTCTGGCAAATAAGAGCGAAGCTTTTGGAGCATTCAAAAAGCTTGCTCGCATTCAAAATGAGAAAGAATTGAAGATTGTCTCAATTCGATCTGATCACGGTGGAGAATTTGAAAATGAAAAATTCGAAATCCTATGTGAAGAACTTGGTATAAATCACAACTTCTCAGCACCTAGAACTCCTCAACAAAATGGAGTTGTTGAAAGGAAAAATCGATCATTGGAGGAACTTGCCAGAACAATGCTAAATGATCATGACATCCCAAAATACTTTTGGGCGGATGCTGTAAGTACTGCTTGTTATGTTATGAATAGAGTTCTTTATTAGGCCTATTTTAAAGAAAACCCCCTATGAACTTTACAAGGGGAGAAAACCAAATATTTCACACCTTCACACTTTGGTTGCAAATGTTTTGTATTGAATAATGGAAAAGACAACCTAGGTAAATTCGATGCTAAAGCTGATGAAGGAATTTTTCTTGGTTACTCTTTATCTAGCAAGGCCTTTAGAATTTTTAATAAAAGAAATAAGGTAATTGAGGAATCTGTACATGTTACATTTGATGAAACTAACCCCAAAAGGCTGGGAAAGGTTATTGATATATTGCAGATGAACCTGAAGAGTTACAGATAGGTGAGAAGAAGAAAGAAGAAGAAACAAAAACCACCTCTCAAGAGAAATCAGAAGAAGGATCAAGCAGTGAACTTCCCAAGGAATGGAGAATCCCAAGGGATCACTCGCTTGAAAATGTCATAGGTGATGTAACTAAAGGGGTAACTACTCGTAACTCTCTTCGAAATGCATGTAATCATATGGCTTTCGTATCTCAAATTGAACCTAGAAATATAGATGAAGCCGTAGTTGATGAACATTGGACTATTGCTATGCAAGAAGAGTTAAATCAGTTTGAAAGAAACGAAGTGTGGGATCTAGTTCCTAGACCTGATAAACACAGATAATAGGCACAAAATGGGTGTTTAAAAACAAGCTAGACGAATCAGGTATAATAATTAGGAACAAAGCTAGACTAGTTGCTAAAGGTTATAATCAAGAAGAAGGAATAGACTATGATGAAACGTATGCTCCTGTAGCTAGATTAGAAGCTATTCGCATGCTACTTGCTTTTGCATCAATCATGGATTTTAAATTGTATCAAATGGATGTTAAGAGCGCTTTCTTAAATGGTTTTATCCAAGAAGAAGTATATGTTGAACAACCACCTGGTTTTGAAAATTTTGAAAAACCAGACCATGTTTTTAAACTCAAAAAGGCTCTATATGGTCTGAAGCAAGCTCCCAGAGCTTGGTACGAAAGATTGAGCAAATTCCTACTCAATCATGATTTTCAAAGAGGAAAAGTTGACACTACACTTTTTATAAAAAGGTCAAAAGATGACATCTTACTCGTGCAAATTTATGTGGATGATATTATTTTCGGTGCTACTAATGAATTGCTTTGCAAAGAATTTTCAAGTATTATGCAGAATGAATTTGAAATGTCAATGATGGGAGAACTCAACTTCTTCCTTGGGCTTCAAATAAAACAAACAAACAACGGCATCTTCATATCTCAATCAAAGTACTGCAAAGAACTACTCAAAAGATTCGAAATGGACAAAGCAAAAGAAATGTCCACACCAATGAGCACCTCATGCTACTTAGACAAAGATGAAGAAGGTAAACCGGTAGAACTAAGCAAATATCGAGGTATGATTGGCTCTCTTCTCTACTTAACTGCTAGTAGACCGGACATCATGTTTAGTGTTTGCATGTGTGCTAGGTATCAAGCAAATCCAAAAGAGTCACATTTAGTAGCTGTCAAAAGAATAATGAGATATCTGGTAGGCACTCAAAATGTTGGTCTATGGTACCCAAAAGGCGCCACATGTAGCCTTATTGGATATTCAGATTCTGACTTTGCAGGATGTAAGTTGGATAGAAAAAGCACTAGTGGAACATGTCACATACTAGGTAGTGCATTAGTCTCATGGCACAGTAAGAAACAAGTCAGTGTCGCACTGTCAACTGCTGAAGCAGAATATGTTGCAGCAGGGAGTTGTTGTGCACAAATCCTCTGGATGAAGCAACAACTTCTTGACTATGGTATAGATCTAGATCATATCCCTATAAAATGCGACAATACCAGCGCTATCAATCTTACAAAGAACCCCGTCCAACACTCTAGGACCAAGCATATAGAGATAAGACACCATTTTCTTAGAGATCATGTCCAAAAAGGGGATTGTGTAATCGAATTTGTGGAATCGGCAAAACAGCTGGCTGATATTTTTACAAAACCTTTACAAAAAAAACTTCTTCTTCATTCGAAGAGAACTTGGAATCATTGATTCCTCTTCATGCTGTTAGATTCGCAATTTATTACATGTTGCCCTCTTTGATCATGACAAAAAGGGGGAGAAGAATAGAGTTTTAATATTTAGAATAAAGTTTTAATATTCAGCATGCATTTGCATTCACTTGCATACAGTCAATAAAACAGGGGGAGCATCATGATAGGGGGAGTATCATATACATTATCTGTTTGAACTAACCTCCCACCTTGAGATGAGTTAATGTTTTGTCATCATCAAAAAGGGGGAGAATGTGGATACCTTGTTGCAGGTAAACTAATATTGCAGGATATGTTTTGATGATGAAAAAGACAAAGGTAAAGTTGACGGTCAAAGTCAATAAAAGTGACTAAACGTCAAAGTCACAATCCAAGACAAACAAGCCAAGAATGAAGATTCAAGTTTAAGGGTAGTCCTTAGGGTTTGGGTGTGTCTTAGGAAAAAGTGTAAGCTCTTTCAAAGGTCAGCTCGTATCAAAGTCTCACACACTCACAAAGTTTTTTAAAGCATGCATACTTACGTAAACATTCTATCACCTTTAAAATAATAAAATCGATTTCCTCATGCATAAACAATATCAAAATCGATTTTCAGGTAAAAAGAAAAGGAAGAATCGATTGTCAGGTCATGTATTTTAGTACATAAATCGATTTCTGAGCCAAACAATTTTAAGGGAAGAATCGATTCCCAATCTTTTGCACTAACTGAGAATCGATTCCCACTTGTCTCAGGCAAGCTGAAAATCGATTCATACATATTTTCACTAAGTATAGAATCGATTCCTAGCTTTCCATGGTACTCAAGAATCGATTTCCCATATTTTCAAACAAAGATAAATCGATTCCTCACTAAATAAATCGATTCCTAGATCAAATACATTTTAACAAAGAATCGATTCCTACACTATTTTCAACGTAAAAATGAATTTCCTCATAGCCTATAAATAGGCAGTGCTTCACGATTCATTTTAACACAACACAACCCATTTGCACGAATCAGAAAACTTTTGAGAAAACTCTTCACGCTTTTACTTTTGCTCGTCACGCACCGTTGGTCTGTCTGAGCTGATCTGTTGCTAAGAGTTAGTTGGGGTTGCATTCTTCAAGTTGTAATATCTGCCTTCATTAGAGGTATTTCTGTCTTTACAATTGTTTATTATTTAATTGTTGTGTTTTGTTCTAGGGAGTGGGGTATCTCTCTAGGGTAGCTGCATGTACTAGGAAGTGGGGTATCTTTCTAGGGCAGTTGATTGTAACAGGGGTGGGGTATCTCTTGTTATTGTTATATTAGATTTGAGGGCTCTCCATAGGTGGGGTATCCTAGGAGGAGAGTGCCTGAGTCTGTAAAGGTTTTCCAAGGCACCTGTAAGCCTTGTTGTTTTGGTTAGTGGAAAATCTCACAAGGGTGTGAGGACTGGACGTAGGTCACTAGGAGGTGACCGAACCAGGATAAATCTCTGCGTGCTTTACTGCTTTCCTGCTTTACTGTTATACCGCTTTACTGCTTTATATTCTAATTCCTTCGCTTCCACTTAACCTGCGCGAAAATTGATCTAAGTCATTGAAAAGGGGAAAAACATTTTCGAAAGATCTGAAAAGTTTTTAAATCTCAATTCACCCCCCCCCTCTTGAGACTGAAGCCACTTGGTAACACATCCTTTGTTCATGTCCAGTCCCACCCCGACCATCCCATAAGGTGCATGTTCTCCACAAGTACCTAGTCAACTATTTGGTTGGTTCCCAATGATGAAATTTCATAATCTAACACTTTAGGTCCCCATGCTGGGGCAAATTTGTGATCACTAGATATCTTGTAAACATTGTATTTCCTTAATGTAAGTCATTTGCTAAAAAAAAAAATCAAATAAGCCTGTTAGGTTGAAAACTCGCAAGAGCAGCCTAAGCAAAAATTAGGGCAAATAAAAGAAATAAAGAGAAAAAGAGTGGATATATAAAAATAAATCATGTTTGGTCCTTGAATTAATTTTTGAGAAAAACAAGCAATCATGATTTGAAATGAAGTTTGGTCGTCTTCCCGTATCCTAAAAAAAAAGGTTCTTTACTACCCCTTTGAGTAAAAAAAATCAAAAAATCTTTCAGTCACCCTAGACAAGGATCAATTCCACATCAAAAATGATGTGTCGCTTTTATCAGCTCACTCTACTCAAAAAAAAAGTGAAAGAAAAATCACAAAAAGTGAAATTCAAAAAAGAGGATTGAAAAAAAATCCTCAAAAAGAAAAAGCAAAAGCAGTAGCAATTGTGAGCTGATACATAATACCACCGAACACAAAAGATATCCTTGTCCGAATAAACCCACAAACACCTCCTTAGACCGAATTATCATTTCTTCCACAAAACCCAAATCATTGACCTCAAGTTAACACTTCTCTGAACCTATTTATTTTTTAAAAAGGTCATTGTATCAATAAACCATCAAACACCTCTCTGAGCCCATTTGAGTCTATGCTCCACAAGCCCATAACCATTCACCACATTACCCATAACATGTAACCACATTACAAACCCTTCTTTCATAAACCCCTAACCACTGGCCATGTTACAACCCTAACGAGTCCATGCTGATCAATGATTGATTGTTTTCGTTTTCTCAAAGATTTAATTTTAGGATGAGTAAGTTTATTTATTTACAATATATTTGCTTAAAAAAAATCAAAAAAAGAGGATAAAAAAAAGAGAAAGAAAAAAAGAAAAAAAACCAAAGGGCTTGCACTCCAATATTCATTCAAATCGCACTGATATCAAGACAAGGTTTAGTGATCACCAATTGAAATTTCCATCGTATCAAAAACTCAGGATTATCATAGTCTGTGGGAGTCAACTTCAAAGGGCCAAAAGTTTGGACTAGGACCATCACCTAGATCACAAAGTGGGACATACCTTTCACCTTTCATGCTTCTTGAACTTGGAAAATGTCTGGCATCCATCCCATTCATATACCTCATCCAATCCATACGACCAATTCCAAAGACCCATGACCCTAACTCAGTTACCTTTCATAACCCCACTAAAAGCAATCATTTAAATATCATTCCAAAGTGGGACAATCCCGTCACTCTTCATTTTACCTAAAGCCGGGGAAATTCGCCCTACACCCATCTCATCCCCTTGTCATATCCACATCCACAAAACCATGCCGAGGCATCTTCTCAACCCATTATCCTAAACACAGCTTTTCACAATGTTACTCCAGTCGGGGCAACCTTGCTCTCGTCAAGATTGGGGCAACACTAAACGTCATGGGTTGAGACAGAATCTCTTGTTTGCCACCCTTCATTCCAAGGTCATGGTATTCCCAATTCATTACCTCCTCTACACCTCATGTTGTTGTCACCACTAGACAGGGGCAAGTTATGCATTCACCGCCATCGACTATGATAGGGCAGTCCCACATTTCTTGAGTTGGGGAGAACCTACCTTTCATGACTTTGGCAAAAACCTACCATTCATCCCTTCACGTGTCATATCTGTCCATACCCCGAGTTAACTGACTGATTCATCTGTATTGACACTACTCTACATGTTCACTAAAACAATGCTTCAAAGAGAGAGAACACAAGTTAATAATGTGACGTTGAACACTCACTCTGTTAACTTTGTGGAACTAAAATTCAGTCAATCATGGGACACCGTAAGGGAAGAACAACGTGAACGAGTCTGTAAATACAGTCAAGTACAGTTGCACATTAGTGACTGTAAACAACAACCTTGAGATTGCCAAAGCTTGAATTCAAATCAAATCCAATTTTTTTCCAAGGAACGATTATTGCAAAATATTCACTTCTGTGCCTCCTGCATCAAAAGCCTCATCTCTCATCATTACAAAAATCTTTCTGCATCATCAATAAAATCATAGCATAAATCATCCCGCCATACAACCATGCATCCAATAAGTGATGCTTCCAAAGCATCCACTTCTCAATTTCTCGCAAAAAAAAAAATCTTTTTCTCAAAACCGCAAAAATGCATCATCAATAAATCATACCATACATTTCATTCCACCATGCAAACATGCACCTACCATGGTACCTGCATCAAAGCATTACATTTGCATTTGCACGTCATCGACACTCACATATACTGCTTATCAATTTTTTCGATCAGCTTCAGCGTCCACAGTTCATGGGCCTTTGTGGTTCATTTGTCTCCACATTGCACATACATGACATTGCATGCACACACACGACATTTTTACTTCGATAGACATGCCAAGTGTTGGTCTCGTCGTTTCTAAAAATATTTCTACATAACTAATTATGTCATTGTACCATGCATTCACGTGTCTTCCTTTATCTCTCATAGCAATCGCATCAAAGCATTACATATGCATCATTCGCATTTCATACATTTATCATGTACCAAGAAAAGAAGCAAAAAAAAGGAAAAGAAGAAAAAAGCAAAAAAGGAAAATAAGAAAAAAATCTCATTACATTCATTCATTCCACTTAAAATCAATCATTACAGATGCATACATTACAGGCATATGACCCGTGGCTCTCTAATCGACTTCAAGTGTCGATCCTAATTACTTCCACTTCTTAAGTCAATGCGACAAGCGTTGAATCTTATATCAAACACCAGATTGCAGTGTTAGCACAGAGTCTAGCATAGATTCTTCAGACCAGTTTGGTCCATCAATTCAGTTCGAATTAACACGCCAAAGCGACGGCTTCGAACTCTACTTTCAGACCTCAACGTCGCCACTGAGCGCGGTAGATCCTTCAGACCCCCAGAGGTCCTTCAGATCAACTGTGTCTGCCTAAGACATAGTCGACATCCTTCGTGGTCAACATATCAGTTCTAGATCTAATCTTGACCCTCACGGCCGCATCGACGTAGGTCACCCTCAGACTGTTTTATTAGTACCATAGCTAGTTGCAGTCCATCAGACCATTTTGGTCCATCAGGCCCAGGCAGCCCTTCAGACCCACCGGTCCTTCAGTTTAATTCAAATCAATGCGCCAAGCATCGACTGCGAATTAGACCCTCAGATCATTATGTCGATACTTCAGGGCATCGATCCTTCAGACCCGCAGTGGTCCTTCAGAGCCCCAGCGCTCCTTCAGACCCCCAGCGGTCCTTCAGAGCCCCAGTGCTCCTTCTTTATTCCTTTCTCGTCGGTTCCCCGAGTGTTAACCGTTCTCTGTTAATTCTCAAACTCTACACTTTTCTACTAAGAGGACAAAATTAGCATTTGTCTTATCTTTATTTCTATTCCTACTATGAAAACCTTTCAGTTTATCTACGGAATATAAATAAAGAGGGGTAGCTGTCATACCCTAATTTTGTCCGACTAATTAAAAAAAATCCAAAAAAAAAGTTTTTCGCGTATATTTGATTCCTAATCCCTCGAATAGGTCATTTTGCGCTAATTTACTAATTTTGCGTTGTTATTACTTTTTTTAGTGGTTAAACAAAAATTAAAAAAATATGCTAACACAAAAAATTACATAGTAGATTTAATTTATTTTTCTTGTTACAATATCTTTAATTAAAAAACGAAAATAAAAAATAAAATAGATAAGAAATAATACAAATTACAAAAGAAAATAAAAAAAAGGGAGGTGCAATAAAAAATTATTATTACAAAAAATGAGAATGTCCATGTACATGACTTGGCCCAAGAATGCCAAAGTTACAAAAATACAAAAATAAACCAAGTACCCAAAACTGCAGCTACTTTGCAAAGGT
Source organism: Astragalus membranaceus (assembly GCA_039519185.1). Classification (NCBI taxonomy): domain Eukaryota; kingdom Viridiplantae; phylum Streptophyta; class Magnoliopsida; order Fabales; family Fabaceae; genus Astragalus; species Astragalus membranaceus. The sequence continues at coordinate 25,880,065 of CM076854.1, read as the reverse complement.
GATTTCTCTCTCTTCGGGCATCATTTTGACGATCCGAACGGTGAAAGTGAAGATGAATGTCTCAAAAACCTTCTGGCAAAAAACCAAAACGATCCAACGGTTAACGAATCCAGAATCGCACTTGTACGGTGGCTGGTTTGAGAAAAACGGGAGTTGTTTTTTCTACTTTTGCGAAGGCAATTTCTCTCTCCTCAGACCTCGTTTCGACGATCCTAACGGTAGAAGTGAAGATGGATGTCTCATGAACCTGGTGTCAAAAAACAACGATGATCCAACGGTTAACGAATCCGGAATCGCACTGTCAATATGGCTGGTTTGAGAAAAAACAGGATTAGTTTTTTAGCTACTTTCCAAATGCAATTTCTTTCTTCTCGGGCTTTTTTTCAACGATCCGAACGGTGAAATTGAAGATATATGTCTCAAGAACCTTGTGTCAAAAAACAAAGATGATCCAACGGTTAAAAAATCTGAAATCACACTTTTACGGAGGTTGGTTTAAGAAAAACGAAAATTGCTTTTTCTATGTTGTTTTAATCCTGCATTGCTTGGGAGAAACAAGAACTACCTAGCCTTTGGCTATAAAAGAGATGGAGATGCAAAGGCTATGGACATGGGTGATTGATGGGGTAAGTGATCTTTTGGGCTAGCATTTGCAGTCCATTAGATTAAAAGCCTGTCTTTAATTCTTTTGGGCTAGCTTTTGCAATCCATTAGATTAAAAGCCCGTCTTTAGTTATTTTTGGGATGGCCGTTGAGGTCCTTTACTTGGCTATTTTCGGGTGAAAATGGACCAGATAGGAGTCCGGTTCGCGGTTGATATGGTCAGATTGCTCGGTCCGTTTCGGCGTTTATCGCATTGATCAGCTTGAGGTTAGTTTTGCATTTATTTATTTATTTTATTTATTTTTGTACATATTTATTTATTATGTATACTGTTTATTTATGTACATACTTATTTATTATTTATATTGTTTATTTATCTATGTAAATAATTATTTATTATTTATTTATATGTATAGTTATTTATTTATTAACTTTACTCTTTATTAATTGTTAGTGTCGTCATTAATTTTTTAAATACACAAATTATTTTATTTTTTCAAAAATATAAATAGGGGATTAAGTCGGCTGTACAGTCGAGTTAGTCTGCTTTTTAGGACCATGAATGAACCGTTACGGATCATGTCCTAAAATCCCTATTTAAAATAAATAATTCCCAATTTAAAAAATACAAACACATCTCTTTCATTTCAAAAACCAAAAATCTTATTTTCAAAGTAGGGGATTAAGTCGGTCGTACGGCCGGGTTAGTCATCGTTTTAGGATAAGTGAACTTTGGTCCTTCAGAGCCCCAGCGCTCCTTCAGCCCTCAGCGGCCCTTCAGAGCCCCAGCGCTCCTTCAGACCCCCAGTGGTCTTTCAACACAGATCACACAGTCCTAAAACCCCTACATAAAAAAAACCAACCCACAAACATTTTCTACACCAAGAACTACGTAGCTTTGATTTCTCAATCGCACCTGGAGATACGTAGGAGCAGGGGCCCACTCCTGTCAAGCACAAAAAACTATAATTTTTATTAAGTCTTTTTCTTTCAATAAAAGGGTAAAAATTAACATTTTCAAAATTAACATTTTTTCCTACAACTAATTAGCAGGTAACCTTCCTTAGGAAGGGTGTTGTGGGGTGCTAACACCTTCCTCATGCATAACCGACTCCCGAACCCAAATCTGGTCTCAAGGACCCTTATCCATTCCAAAAGGGATTTTCCAATGTTTGCTCTTATAAACTAAACGTTGGTGGCGGCTTCATTTTTGAACCTTCGAGGACTCCTCGCCCGGATTTTTCGGTCGCTACATGTTCAATACTTGAATTGAATATGTATAACTAAACCTATTCAGATATTTCTTATGTTAATATAAATGGTTATACTATTGTGTGAGCTCACTCTAGTTGTTATAACTAAGAAATACTCAACATAAGTAGGTTTAAACTCCTTGATTCATATCAATCTACTCAATTCCAACAACCTCTTGACACTACAACAGAAAAAAGGAAACGGAAGCGCCTTCTTTGGACTTTAGTAGTGCTTCGAAGTGCTACTTCTTCTCCCGCTGGTAAAGGATGCCCCCACAACAGTAGCGCTACTAATAGTTAAGAATCGCTAGCGCTTTTTGCGGAAGTGATACTAAAGATCAAGAATAGATAGTGCTTCCTTAACGAAATTGTAACACCCAAAGTAATTTATAATTACTTTGATTTCTAAGAGGCTTGATTTTAATTTTTATTGTTGACTTTATGTGTTTAGTAAATTAATTCTTGAGTGCATAATGTGGGAGGGATGAGAGAGAAGCTCCGCCTTCTCTCTAGAAACCTCTTTTCTGCTCCCAACTCTAGGGTTAGTGTAGGCTCTCCCCTCCTCCTTGGAGGTCTTCCCCTCCACCATGGAGGATCCACCCCTCTTTTTGGAGGTCCCTTTCCGCCCAACTGGTTGGGGCCCTTCGTTGTCCTTTCCTCCTTATTAACCTCCTCCGTCAATCTCTTCCATCAACCATCTCGCTGTAACGCCCCAAAAATATTTATCTACTTATTTAATTAAATAAGGTGCGTGTGGTAGGAATAATATTTTTGTATTCACTTGTTTGATTTATTAATTGTTTATTAATTAATAGGGGGTTGTTATGTGATAAAAATAATATAGGGAATATGTGTAATTGAGTTGATGTGTTAGTGCATAATGGGTTAGAAATAATTAAGTGGAGTGGGTGAGCCCACAAGGGTATGCGAAGTGTCCAAGGAAAATAGCCCATAGAGTGTGATGCTTACTTAAGTGAATTAGGTTAGGATTTTGTATGACAATTAGAAATCAAAACTCGAATAGAAGTGAGAGGTGAGGAGAGAGGCGGCGGCTAGCATCAAGAGAGAGAGAGAGAGAGAGAGGAGAAAACGTGATCATCAAGCATCAAGGGAGAGGGATAGGCGTAGCACTCAAAGGAGAGAAGGAAGGCTAAGATTTCACTCTTCTCCTAATCTAGGGTTTCGATTTCTACATCCTAAGGTAAGGGTGAGATTCATGTTTGATAATGTTTCATAGGAAGGGTTGTATGAGAGTTAGGGTTGTGGGTAGTCATCATGTGTGTTGCATGTCTATTGGATATTTGATGATTTGATTTGAGTGATATGAACATGCATACTATGCCTTTGATGATTTACTTTGATGATTTACCTTGATGATCCATTGATTTCTCCTATCACATGATTGATACCCTATGCTAAATGTTATGTTTGATCCATCATCCCCTTAGTTGATCGATTTTCCAATATGTAATTGTTGACATATGCCTATGCGCTGTGAGATTTATGATGATTGATTCCCTATGTGACCCTACGTGATTTCAGGCCTAGGTGAGCACCCTTATGCGAATTGATTTGATATGTAGTCTTGTGTATTTGCCATGTACTGAATGATGTTTTGTGTGATTAACATGAACAAGTCCTAAAATTAGAATATGCCTCACCATGATCTTAAAAGATAAGGAATCGTATGTGTTTTCATGAGATGTTGAAAACTGTTTTCAAAAATGATGTTGCCACCCAGAAACCGTTTCTAAAGATGCTGGATGTTCCAAAACTGTTTCCGAAAACTGTGTTGCTATTCCAAAACTGTTTTCGAAAACTGTGTTGCTATTCCAAAACTGTTTTCGAAAATCACTATGGTTGTCCCTAATTTTATGCACCGTTCCAATCCTATTTTTGTGGAAAAATCCCTATCTTTAAGATGTGACCCTATTTTATGGGTTGTTGCCAATTTTTGTGGAAAAATCCCTATTTTTAAGATGTGACCCTATTTTGAGGAAAATCCCTAATTAAATGAAGCAATCCTATTTTTGTGGAAAGATCCCTCTCTTTACGAAACCAAGCCTAGTTGTGGATTATTACTAAATGATTGCGAGTCATCCCTATTGTTGTAGTCGCCCCAATTTGTAGAATGTCTCCTAGTGCCTTAGTGCCTAATGTCGTTGTTTTGTTATTCCGTTGTCAAGTTGTCGTCGTTGCCTCGTTGTTGCCTAGGATGTGAATTGTGTTGTCGTGTCTATATTGTTGTTAATACACCACGTTGGGTTGCCCATTTACGGGCATGGATTATATTGACGTTGTTGTTGTTGTCTTGGGTACCGCCGAATGGCCCAAGTTATATTGTTGTTGATATGTTGTTATTATTGCTGCACACGTTGGATTGCCCCATTTACGGGCATGGTCTATGTTGTTGTTGTTGTCGCGTTGTTGTTGTTGTCATGTTGTTGTTTGCCAGGTTGTTGTTGTCATTGCGTCGCATGCACATCATTTGCATATGGGGATAGTTGGCCCCGACACGTTGGATTGCCTCATTTGGCATGGATTAAGTTGGAAGCCTCATTTGGCTGGACCCGGTACCACATGCATTATAGGGTAGTTGGACCTCTGTTGAGTCGCATTTGCATTTGCACTGCATGATTGAAGTCACTGACGGTGGTGACATGTCCTTGTTGTATACCTATTGTTGTGATCATGTAATGACCATTATGTTGTTGTAAGTTGATTGTCGTTGTTTTAGATTAACCGATTGTTGTCGTATGCTGACTGTTGTGGCTACAACAAAGCGTGATGATTCCCTGATATCCTGACTTGTGCATACAATCTTTCATATGATCCTTTATACGATGTGATATCTCACCCCTTTTGTGGTTGTTACTTTATAGGTGAGTCCGAGTGAAGATTGTAGTCTTCCTTTTGCCTGGTGTCGTCTGCTCTGATAGGTAGCACTTGGGGAAGGGTCGATTACTGTTTTTAATTAAATTTCGGTTGATGTTGAATCTTTTAGTAATTGGTGCACTTTGCACTTTGTCGGTTGTTGATGTTTTTAACGATGTTGAATAGTTCCGCTGCATGGTTTGAGAAAAACTACGAGGTTTTGTTTTACGTTGAAAAATGCGACACTCTTTTGGCGCGAAAAACTCTGATAAATTATGAATAAAACGATGGGTAGAAAAGGGTGTTACACTCGCCGCCGCCGCCACCCACCAAACACCATTTCCCCCTCCCTTGTGATTCCTTAACGATCCTTCCACCACCACGCTCCAAAACCCCATCCAGCCATAACCACCTTTGGACCACTGGTTTCTGCCCACCATCGACCAAGCTCTGCCGCTTCCATGGGTCTGCCTCTCGCTCCACCGATGCCTCACAAGGAGCACCTCTATCTCCTCCTTGGGGTAATAACTCTCATCGGAAACCTGCTGCTGCATTCTCCCACTACCTTAGTTCCGATGGCGACAGCGCTCCGGCCACCGCCTGAACCTCCACCAGCAAACAGTAAGGATGCCCTGTTTGGAGCTCTTGCTTCCTCTGCTTCTCGGCTTCTCAGTTTAGCCTTAACCTCTCCCTTGGCGACGCTTTTGGTTCCCACCCGCCCTCCTCAAAAACCTCCTTGGACCCACGGCGATCCCCTGCTCTCGAGGTTTGTTCTTATGGATTCTGTTGTCTCTATGAATTCCCTAGTTTATGGCTTGTGCATCAGTTTTTTGGTTTTTAAGTTAGTTGCCCAAGTGTTTGATATTATTCTTCAAAGAGTTTATCTCTGCTTGAACACTTTTCTATGGGCACTTTTGGACTACACTGTGACTGTTGAGGCTGTTGTGTCTGACCCCTCTTCCAATGTCCTCTTCAATTATCAACAAAATTCCGTTTACCAAGGAATGTGGGACAATCCTGAGACCAATAATATTCGAATTGCATGTACAAAGGTCAAAGAAATCATCCGTAACTGGATAGGAAGAAAGACTGTGGATTCTCATCTAATGGATGCCTTAGCCTGGGTGCAGAAGCTATTGATAGTCTGGATGTTAGGCTATTGTGAGTGGTTTGGTTATGTCTTCATGGCTTTTAAACAATCTCTTTGTAATAGATGTAATGATGCTGATGCTTGTGTTGTAGACTCTCTTAGAGATGACTCTAGCTTGTGGATAGAAAATGTCCCAACACTTTTACTTCATTTAACTTGTAATGTTGTTTATGTCATCAATTGAATGAAAGTATTTGCCCTTCAAAAAAAATTAATTCTTGAGTGTTTGATTGATTTAAATTAATTTGTGGAAAATGCATTTATTGAATGAGTGTTGTATCTTAGATGCATTAGTTTAGGAGGGGGATTATGAAGTAAGAATAGTGAGCTCATTAGAATGCTAAACCGTCATTTAATTTGTCTTAACCTATCCACCTCAATTGACCCTTTTACCCTTCACTCAAACCCACTATAAAAGCTTAAAAGAGCTTAACAACACACAAAAACACACTCTTATTTCAGAATTTCACAAAACCAAACACACTTAGGAAGAGGAGAGAAAGAGAGTTCGAGAGTTAGAGCAAAAGGGAGAGAAGAGTGAGGGTTAGGAGATCGAAAACCAAAAAATCTTCACCCACACAAGCTCTCTACACTTGATTTATACGTTCTCTTCCATCATTTCTACTCTTCTCTCAAACCTCACCAAGCACCAGAAATTTCAGCAACTTCATCTCCTTCATTCCACCCACATTTCAAATTGCATGTAAGTGAGGAGCTGGATTTGGGAGTTTGAAGTCTTGCATGTTGGTTTAGAAGATAGATTTGGGAATTTCAGCAACCACATTGTAGATTCAAGGGCTCAAAGGAGGGTATAGGGACTGGAGCAAGTGGGTTAATTTCTAGGAGCTTGAGGTTGTGTCTAGAGAACCAATATCTTGTTTGATTTGAGATTCAGCTACACAAGGTGAGTTCTTTTTCCTTTTTTAAAATGATTTCTGTTTATATATGTTTAAATGTGGTAGTTAATGATATGAGTTTGTTGAAATTGATTTACATTTAAGAAAGGACAAGTTATGATCAAGGTTTATGTGTTATTGTGTATGTGTACTTGTTGTTGACTTGGAATGTGTATTTGAGTTTACTCATGAGTGCTAATTGATTGTGCGTGTGATGTGTTTTGGCTTGAAGTAGAGTGTGACAATGTGGTTTTGTAAGTTGAGAATGAGTTTCAATTGGATTGATATCAAATGGGAAACTCAAAAATGGTTCAAAAATAGAGTTTTGGTGTACTGCAGGGGAGGCCCGAACTGTGCGCCTAGAAGGCCCAGACCGTGCGCCTGGGGGCCGGGACCGTGCGTCCAATTCTGTCACCCTACCCCAAAACACTTCATTTTCACTTCTTTTTGGTACCAATGCTTGCCTATTCCCATTCTCAACCTAATATAATGTATTTGCACTGTTATAATGTGTTGTAAGGTCACGAGTAAACGGTTTTGTGTCGAACTAATTTCTTTTTGAAAATACGTGTGAGCAAACTACTTAGTAGCTATGTAAATTATTAAAAACATAAATGTGATCTTCTGGAATGAATAACTGTTGCAATTTTCCTACCATTTAGGACTTCAATAATCTAATAGCATGAATTGTTTGTTTCAGTTGTTTTATTACTCTATGGTTCATGGTTAGTATTCAAACAAAGAGGAGTTTTGAGATCGGTTAACTGGGAGCTCAAGAACCCTAATTCTGAAATACAAAGCACAAATTGGTAAAATTTTCTAAACAAAAGATAAGCACGGTAAACATATTGAAATAGGGAAGAAGAAGAAGAGAGGTTACAGGGTGAGGCTGAGAAGCGGGTTTTGATGGTTCCCTCGATGACGGCATTTTTACGATCCCCAATATCCCCTCCTCTGTTAACAAGTAGCGATTCAAATTGATCGTGAGAGAGTGGAATGGGTTTCCAAGATTTGGTTCCCAAATCGAGGTTTGGGGGTTTTGGTTCTAGAACGTACAGATCATGAGGGAATGCAAGAGTTATTTAATTTTTTTGGAAACTAGTAAATCTAATAGAATAAGTAGCGCTTTCAAGAAAACACTAGTAAAGGTGTTCTGTGTTTTTACTTTTAGTCGTGCTTTCAAACTAAACGCTACTTATAGTGCTCCGTGTTTTTATTTTAAGTAGCACTTCTAAATTAAGTAGCAAAGGTGTTTCATGTTTTTTTAAGTAGCGCTTTATTGGAAGCGCCAATGAAAGGTTTTTTACCTTTCTTACGTAGTATGACAAATTGAGTTGCATGATAGGATCTAGTAAAGTGAAAGCTAGTGAAGTTCTTAATTGAATTCTATGTGGCATGATAGGATCTACTAAAAATAACTTAAGAACTAAAAAAAATCTTCAATTCTAAGAGATTCTCATGTAGTTAATCTTAACTAGATAACTTAATTATATTGATCTCAATGAGAGCCTACTGCATGGATTTTTTCTTACAACTTGATTCTTAATATTATCAAGTGTTGACTTGACTATTGAAAAATGAAAGAACAGAATTATAGACTATATCCTTAGCATTGAATCCCATAATGTAATCAGCATGAGCATACTCCTTGACAAATTGGATATTTCGCTTATCCACATCATGAAACTTAAGTCCATCAAGTAAATTCTGAACGTCACGAACGTCAGAAAGTGCATCTTGGCCACCATAGCTAATGAAGAGAGGAAGATCATGTGGAATATTTGAAAGGTTATATTTTGGAGGAAACACTTCTCCATAATGCATTATATTATAATCTGGTCTCACATAATTGAATTTAGCTAGAACCCCACGTCTCACAACTGCAAAGTGTGCAAATAATATGTTAATTATTGGATGAATTTCACTGATAAATGATAGGTAATAGGTTGCTTCTATAGTGGACCGCCTTGATAGAGAGGGTCCATCATCGTAGACCGATACTTCAAAATTGCCCAAAACTCCAATGAAGATGAGGGTCGCTCTCCAAAAGTAGAAGCTTGTATTGTCTTCCCTGTTTTCATGACTGAGACGATTATCTAATCAGTGACGTTTCGACAAAAACAAGGAAAAATTAATGTAATTGCGTTAAAACTCAACACAATCGTTTTCCTTTGTTTGATATCGAACTGACACTGATTAAGGCATTGTCTCAATCGTGATGATGAGGATGACTCCGAGCTTTTACTTCTAAGCGCCGAAAGTTAGGACGATTTTCATGTATCGATCCACCGTGGTCCACCTTTCAATGTGGCCTATCCTATAATTGGCTAAATAACACGTTAAATATAGCAAAATGGGAAACTCTTACTTTGAGCCAAGTGTACCATGTTTTTTGTTGATGTTGACTGAGGCTCATTCATCAAGAATAAATCAACGGTTGAAGAATTGAGACAACAATTTTTACCTGAATTGGTATAGTAAAAACAAAATGAGATAACTTATTGATTTATTAATTCATTTCATAAAGATAGTGTATAGTGGTTAAAACTTAATATCAAATTATTGACAAGTCATAGAGTTTGTTGACCAGTTATTGTAGTCATCAAATCATAGCAGTCTATCCCAGGGTAAGCGCAGAGAGACATGAGAAAGGCTTCAACATGTAACCTATTCAAGAAAATGTTGAAAAAGAGCATTTAATGAGTTTTAAAATATAAGGAGACAGTTTCTTATGTTACATTCTAAGTTACCATGTTCTTACCCTTTCGGATTGAATTCTGCCACACCAAATAGTGTAGTGACCTGTTTGCCAAAGAAAAAGTTGTTTTAACATGAATCAGCAATGGCCTCAACTTTTTTGTGTGTACATTATGTAAATTAAGAGCTGAGTAACACGTCCAAAAAAGTAGCTCAGTTGGCGAGCTAAGAGACATGAAGAAGTTCGAAGGAGTTTGAATTGTCACTATAGTTCTTAAATGTTTCATAACCAAGAGCAGAAGGTTTTACCTTCTTTAATTAGATTGATGCGTCATTCTCTTACCCTAAAGTGTTTCCCATAAAAACAAATGTTTCACAATTACAAAAATTTAATGGAACATATAAGTCTGTTTGTTGCGGATTAAAAAATAAATAATTTTGTTGTTAAATAATTAGAGATTAGTTTTTAGAGATTTTTAAGAAAATTAAAAGTTGTTTTGTGTTTGTGTAGCATACTGAAAATCACTTATTTTAAAAAAAAATCATTCTAAGAAAAATGATTTTTACAAAAAACTACTCAAAACAGATTTTCATTTGAAATAGTTTTTAAATTCTCATTTTTTTAAAAAAATCTATAACAAACGGATGGAAAACTTCTAAAATAAATAATTTTTTAAAAAAAGTGATTATTCTTCAAAATAAGTTGTAACAAACGAAAAACACAGTCGGGATATTTTTGTAATTTCAACACATCCCAGAACTATTTGACCACTATTTAATGTGTTTTATATGTATGTACCTCACCAACAAAGGCCTTAGCTGCAATAACTCCAAGTGCAGTGTTCATGTGGCTCAAATAGGCAATAGGGCTCAACAAAGCTGCTGATTTCAATTGATTAACCAATTCCCCTTCTGAGAAAGAAGCCAAAGCTATTAAAGTCCCCTGCCAAACACGATCTTCTAGTTTCAGACTAATAGAATAGTACACGTAAAGAAATTTATTCAAATTTATCTCAAGATTTTTAGTCATTTATTTTGGCTTAGAACTTTTACTTCAATAAATGGAACACATATTGATGTATGTAATGCAGTACCAGAGAATGGCCAACATAATTAATCTTCTGCCCTGTTTGGCTGAACACATAATCAAACACAGCTGGTAGATCATAGGAAACCAGCTCGTCCCAAGACCAATTCCAATAGGCCTGTCATTTTTACAAAGAAAATGTCAGTTAACAAGGATCTTATAACCGAAATTTGGACGGTGACATCATAATTTTTTATGTTTTTGGTCGACGTTATTAAAATTGGATTGGAGGTTGAAATGAAGAGATTTCCGAATCATGGTTCAATTAGTTCATTTTGTTGCATCATGATTGAACTGGATAACAAATAAATAAATTAATCAAAATATTATATTAAAAAAATAAAAAATAAAGATCATTTTAAATTATTCAATTTAATTCAATTAACAATTCCAACGACTCCTCTACTACTACTAAGTAGGAGTGGGAATAGGCTAGGCCGAGTTGGGCTTTCCAAGACTTAGACGTGGCCTGCGTTAAAAGTGTGAGGTCTCAGTCTGGCTGATAAGGCCTGAGAGCCTATTAAAAAGTCTATTTCCTTATTATTATTTTTTACAAAAGCCTACGACCTTTGAGTGACGTATGCTTCTGTAAATGGACTAAGAAGCTAATAACTCAGTGAGATAAAATTATGTTTTGTATGACATCGAATTCAAATTCTATTTTATAATAATAACTTTAAATATATTTGAATGAATAGAAAATATTACCAAGTTTATGATTATTACAAAATTTAATATATAATAATAATAATAATAATAATAATAATAATAATAATAATGAAAATGTTATTTATGTTTACTTAAATTAAATAGCCGGGCCCACTAGACCTAAAAAGTTTTTTTATGGCGTGTAGACCGGTCTTTTAGCTTTTTTAATGGTTTGTAGACCGACCTAAATAGCCTTTTAAAAAATCTTAGTCTGATCTACTTTTAAAAAAAAGTCTGACCTCAATTTGGGTCTGATGTAGGATAAGCCATAAGCCATTATTGATCGATCTGACCGGTCCCACCCGTACTATAATTTTACTTAATATCAAAATTATTTTACGCTATCAATGATCAAAATTTATAGTACTTGTGACATTTAAGACAAAAATAAAAAAAAATTACGGCGTGACAATTTTTAATTAGTTGATAGTATAAAATATATTTACACTAATTTAATCATAAGATTACTTAAGTCAAAACAAAACAGAGAGCATAAGGTAACATGACAACATAAGATGACTCACAGGGTCGGAGGGGTCCAATGAGATATGTCGGCGGCTAAATCTGGTTCCTCTAGTGTTAATAATCCAAACATCGAAGCCATTATCTGCTAGAATGAGAGGCAGGTTCTGTTCTGGAGGGTTCAATAGCCATGTCATACCATCCTGCAGGCATTCATGTTTTGTGTTATAGTATTCTTTTTTTCTTTTTTTACAGAGCTCTCGATGGAGAGAACTCTTCCAAAACTAAGCGTATACCACTTTCAGTAACAAACACACGGTATTCTTTAGTAAAAGGCGAAAGAATAGTTCGCTATGTGCTTATCACATGGTTCTGTGTGTTATAGTATTCATTCATCATATTCCTCTGTTTTATTTTAGGAACAAACAAAACAACAAAACTTGCCCACCACGTATTAATGAAGACAATTACCGGGTTCCTATCTATTCTTTTAAACGGTGCATTAAGGTAGTATTTGACAAGCTTACTCTTTTTTTTTCCTGATTTTATGTCAGGATTTTAGTTGCATTTTTTAATTAAAGTACAAGTTTATTAAAATTTAACAATACTTTGAAAGAGAAAAATATTACAGGAGGCTCCATTCCTTACTCACTCACATGGCACTTAGATGAGCTAATTAGTAAGCGATTAATAAGTAAATTAATTACAAATCTGAGCATGATTAATTTTTAGTTTATAAATATAAAAAAAACTGTGGTTATTATTTTAGTTTATGGTTAACTACCTATGAACCACATATTAAGCTGAATTAATGAACTGTGTTAACTAAGTATTGTATGCATGTGTCGGAATTTTTGAGTGTCCAAATATGTTTTTCCAAAAGACTAAACATGTACCTATAATCGCTTGAGAAAACTAGGAGTAGGATTTTTAATCTAGTACACTCTACTTCTCCCTTCCCAATCTCCTCACTCGACCATTTGTACTAAGGACAAAAAAAATGTACTTAACCACAACCCATTCAACATGGGAAATAACTTAGATACGATACTTTAGGTACTGTTGATGATGTTCTTCAAAGAAAAAATAGGAAAACGACTATTAACTGTTGGGTAGGTGTATTTTTATGGGGTGAAATGTTAGAAAAGTTATTGATTAGATTAATTTGTAAATGTTTGAAAGTTTTATTGAATGTGATGCGACTATGAGGAGAGGTGTTCAAATTTAAACATTCAAACCAAATTTAAAACTGCAAAAAACTTCTTTTATTCAGATATATATGGGCTAATTTCTCCATAAACCAATTAGTTTGGTTCGGGTTTGTAGTGTTACTACCTTAACCAATCCAAAACAAATCAAACCGCATATACTATTAAAAAACATAAAAACTCTAATATTACTCTAGTTGTCACATATGACTTGGTTATTATCTCTAACAACTTCACCCAAAAATATGTTTTTCTCCAATCGAAGTTTTATTATCTTTTCATTAATCTCTTAGTGAAAGCAAAGTCGTTGTGCACACATTCACCTATGCACGGGGCACATTATGTTTTTCATAATATAGTTATAGAGAAAATATTTTATAAAATATGTTAATTTGAATATATTAACTACAATATTTCTCTGAATACATTTTTAACAATTGGACAAATTCAAATATATATATATATATATATATATATATATATGTAATATATTTTTTTCAACTTATTAAAAACTGAATCATCCAACCCAATCCATATTGCATTTATTCAAATCGAATTTGTTTGGTTGTTTTAAAGAAACGGTCCAAACCAAACCAAATCGTATGATGTTTTTATCTTCGGATTAGATGACTTTTTGCTTCAAAACCAATTCAAATCGCATCGCACACGCAACCTAAGATTAGCCATATACAGTTAAGGAGTTAACTGCGGTAAGTGTATAAGGGCTGACAGTCAGTTACTATGTGTTTTTTTTTTGTAATGTGCTTTTCATTAAAAAACTGTTAGTAGAGAGGTTGCAACTTATAATCATAAAAAGCTTCCCTTGCGATTTACGGTAATACTACTTTAGTGGATTCTGTTGGTAACATAGTCCACTACTATATCATCAATTTGAAGCCATGATTTTGTGTCTCCCAAAAAAGAAACACAAATTAGTGAAAGTTGCTTTAAAATCCATAATTAATGAAGCATGAATAGCATATATAGGGAACATTAATTAATTTGAAAGTATATCTGAAGGACATCGCTGTTGTTGAGCATGATTTTTCCAAGTTTTTTTTCGTGAGATGATTTAACTAAGTTTGTACTAGTAACAATTTTTGATGATGATATTGCAGGTGTCGTTTTATTTTTTTTTTCAATTTAAAGATAGAATAGAATGGAGGCATTATGTGTGTTGTGTCATAAAGCAAGGTATCTAGGGATTCAGATTGTCAGCTGTTGTTTGAGTCTATATCTCTCCAAACTAATTTTTTCATTATTTTTTTAAGTAAAATAAATGAACGGCTAGGATTGCTCTATTTTTAGATCTAATGGTTATTATGAGTTTGAATGCTGTGACTTCAGTCAATCGTGATCCGGTATCTAGTGTGATAATGTGATACATTCATACTTAAACTTATACACCTTTTTGTCACCTTGTCAAAATAGTCCCATTCACACTCATGATGATACATTCATACTTAAACTTATACACCTTTTTTTTTGTAGTAAAGCAAAGTTATACACCTTTTATTTTATACTCCTTCAGTTCTAAAAAAAAGATATATACTTCAATATTTTATTATTTTTAATTTTTATTTAAGGTTATTATTATCTTAATGTTTGTCTTTTTTGTCCGTAAACAGAATGACAAATGTCACCTAGAACTCACACACAACTGTGAAATTCTTAGTTTGAATCTGGAATGCATAATATTTAGCATAACAATTTCGACATTTGTGAGTTCAGCTACGTCTTTATAGATATCTTAATATTTGTCTTTGCCAGAAAGGAAACATGTATAGAGGTTATTAATGCTAGAACACAAGATATGGCACTTTATCCTATAATCCGGGAAATGAAAAGGGTAACTGAAAATGGGTTATGGACTTCCAAATACTACTAAAAAGTGTGAGATTAGTGAAAATAAAAATAGTGATAGAAATTGATTATGACATTTAAGTTTTTCAGTTAGTAATTTAAGCTTTTTCTAATGCATAGATTTTTCGTATACCCACTTTACTTACCACTAATACACCATGTTGAATTATCACTGGTTGTTTCCTTTTCCCACCCTTTCCAACTTCACCTCTACCTTCTGGTATCCTTTGCAAACTCAAAATGTACCCATCTTTAGTTGTAACCTAAAAATTAATATAACAAACATTTAATTAAATCTTCACCATTGAAAATTTACATGTTAATTTGTTAGACTCTAGCTTACCTCAAGTTCCTGGCACTTGTATCCATGAATAATAACAGAAGAAGCACATATTCCATCCATTGAAGAATAAACACCAACTTGTTTTCTTCCAAACGAGCCACGGCTTGAAGCTTCTACTTCATAAAACATAGTTGTTGTTAAAACTAAGAGACATGTGAAAGAAGCAAAATGAAAAGCCATAATTGCTCTTAGTTTCTATAAGCTAGTTAGATAGCTTGTTTTGAATGTTTGTTTGGGATTGAAGAGGAGAGGTTCCTTTTATATATAGAAAGTGAAATGAAAAGGAGAAAAAAAGAAGGGAAAACGAGTAACTGGTTCTTTAATATAACTGATTGAATGATTTATTTCTTGGCCTAAAAAAGTACATAAGGTTTTTTCACGTTTGTGTGGGGTCTACTACTAATATTTTGTATTTTTTTATTTAGGGGTAATTAAGAAAAATATATGGGAATGTGAAATGGATTTTCAAGTTTCAAATTTCAATCAATAAGACGCGTAGAAACTATGAAGTCTGATCTGATGATAATGATATCACCGTTCACTTTGTGTTTATGTTATGGTGTCAGTATCTGAGGAAACTTAACCAATCGCGGGGCGGAGAATGTTAGTTTCTGGGAATTGAACCCGGGACCTTACTTCTTCGGTATCCAATAGCTCGCCAACTGAACTACCTACTTGGGATACCATTTTAGAAGTCTAAATTTTTTAAAAAGTATTGTCTAATTTACCATTAGAGCATCCACAATGGCGGTTTTTATAGTGTTTTTTCCTTATTAAGGAGAGTTTGTTATAAGGAATACCATTGTGGAGAAAATAAAAACAATCATTAATAAGGAAGAGTCCTTCTACTAGGACTCGCTCTCTCCGCGGCCCCACTATTAAAAAACAATTTTATTTATTATTTTTTCTCTCCCTCTGGGTTCCACATGACACGGTCTTTTATTTTTTCTCTCTATTCACCATGATATAGGATTATAGTGGGACCTATTTAGTAAACTTTTTGGGGTTAAGTGTTTGTGAGATTGAGTGCTTATAAAGAACTAACATTAAAAAAGTATAAATGAGTCATGTGTACACGTAGGTTCCCACTTAAGGATGAGAGGTGCTCCATTGTGGATGCTCTAAGTAACATTTTAACTCTCTATATAGAAAAATGTGAATCATTTATTGGATGTAAAAAGTTGTCATTATTAATAGGGTAAAATATGTTTTTAGTCCCTACAAAATTGGCCCCTTCTAAGTTTAGTCCCTACATTAACGAAATAGGCATTTTGGTCCCTACATTTTTTTCCGTTTTCATTAATAGTCCCTGCCGTTAATGTAGGGACTAAACTTAGAAGGAGCCGATTTTGTAGGGACTAAAAACATATTTTACCCTTATTAATAAGAGTATAAGTGGAAAAGAATATTAAAATTTTTAAAATGGGACGAAGGGAGTATTTTGTTTATTGTATGTATATTGTATATTCTCTGGTCGCTAAATAGAAGGTAAAGGTGGGTCAAAAAAAATTAAGGTAAAGGAACGAAAATTAATGTATTTAGCCTAATGGACTAGTTATAATGGGCTAATTATATCAACTTTCGTTGATTCACTTTTACCTACATTTAGGGACTCAGCGAGTATTGTATATTAGTGTAATTATTGGTGTGGTGTATTTTTTTCCGAATCTTTACTGACTATCCAGAGAGTATCCCGAGACTTTCCACGAAAAACTAATCTTTGCTCATGATGTTGTGGTTCACATGTAACAACACACCAAAGAAGAAGAAGAAGAAGGCAGAAAATCACTTTTGAGCAAGTGAATGAACATTTATCATGTGTCATTATTGTAATTAATTTTTTGAAATGGATAATTGATTTCATGATTGATATGTAAACTTTCAAAAATAAATTTCTTGAACACATACTACACACTTATGGAGGACTAGTCCAAGGATAAAGTTATTAAAGCTCTAGCTTTAGGTCTACCAATAAAAAACATTGTCATTAGTCTTTACAAAATAAAAGACCACATATAGTGATAAGAATCTCACTAACTAATAGAGAACAAAGGTTGGTCAGAGCGGTAACAGGGTCCGGATCCCACCCCAAGGTCTCGGGTTCCCCAACGTTGATTAGTAACCGACAAAGTCGTTGGATACTGCGCACCAAATGTAACACCCCGGTATTTCTTTAACAAAGAAATACCTAAATATACAATTTGGTTTACATCAGAGTATAAAAATTCCTGTTCAGATATAAATCCTTACAAGAAACAGCGGAAACTATGGAATAACATTATACGAGTTCGAGTCATAAGACCGAATACAGAGGCTACATCAAAGAAATCTAAAACATGGATGGAAGATCACATCTCCAACTTCTCATCGAGCCTGACAACTAACGGTGCCGCCTGCTATCCTTATATCCTGTTCTCTGTAAAAACAACAACAATGATAGGGTGAGACAACTTGTCTCAGTGAGTTCTACCGTGCCCCCTCACTAACACTCGGTTCAATTATTAAACCGTTACAACATAAGTTGACAAACAATGTCCAGTGATTAATCGAAACGCCGACCGTGCAAGAACCACTACTCCCGGCGAATCGGTTCAATTATTAAACCTTTACAACATAAGTTGACAAACAATGTCCAGTGATTAATCGAAACGCCGATCATGCAAGAACCACTACTCCTGGCAAATCGTGTACTTAACTTAGCATAAACCGGCCGTGCAAGAACCACTAATCCCGGTAACCCACGTTTGACCACGCCAAAACGTATACAGGGCCTAGGCAAGGGGTCATGACTTCCCTCCCTAGTATGCTACTTGTCGAGTCGTCACCCAACGTGATACATAATAAAATATATATCGTGTCCGCATTGGACCGTCTCTTAAGTTCTAGATAATCATAATCTATTTTCAATCTATAATCAATTTTGATGAATTCAAAGTTAGACATCCGGCATTATAATCACATTACCATTTGATATATATTCAGTTGGTCTATACAGAACATGAACCCACACGCGTGCTAAGTTTCGGTTTTTCGAGTGATTAAACTTTCAAAACTTCTTTTCCAAAACTCAAGTTGAACATACTCAAAACATTGATTTTATTTGGGCAATTCCATCGCAATTGGTTGGAAAGAGGATTAGAAGTGGTTTGGGATAGAAAGGAGCGACGAAACGAAAAATCGGAGTCCGGTAACAGAAACTCACGCACGGTCCGTGCCCAGGGGCGCACGACCCGTGCGTGATGCACTAAAACAATTTCCACTTTTGCGAAGTGGGCGCACGGTTCGTGCCCAGGGGCGCACGATCCGTGCGTCCTGTTCTGTCACAGATTTCCAAATTCCAATTTCTCGATTCGTTTCTCCGTTCGCGCCCAATTCGATTTCCGATCTAATTCCAACATGAAAACAGTTACAATACCAGGCATTCCAGACAATATTCCAGTTCACACATTCAATCAAAAGCCACATAGAATGCACACATTTTTATAAAAACCGTAAAACATTATTTCGGAAAACGGTTTTCGACTCGATATTTGTTCGAAATCAAAGCAAGTCATAGAACCAGTAAATTCAATTAAGTTTAAATAATAGAACAAAACCCTAATCGTGAGTAAAACTCACCGGCTTGACGAACTTGCGAGAATTCACGTCGGAGCACGAAACGGTCGAACGGTAACCTCTCGAACAATCCACGTAATCACGAACTCGCATCGAACTTGATCGGGCCTCTAAACAGCAACCTCCACTATTCTTGCTATTGACTTCCTTTCCGGCGTAAGGAATTAATGACTCTCGCGATCTTGACGACTCGAAACCCAAATTCGACGAACCGATGTTCCCCCGCTCTACTTCAGTTTTCCCAGTGCCAAAGTACAGATTTGCAACGAGCATAACTAGGTCAATTCGTAACCAAAACCCCTCAAATAAGTGCCCATTGCGTAGAGAATTTTGTCTATTTTCTGATGGAGGAAACTTCAAATGCATGCAACCAGTATTCTAGGAGTTATCGCGAAAACAAGGGGACTGGTACAGCACAGTGCCTGATTCATAACCGAAACTTGTGGACACAATAACTCTCTCATTTCCAAATGAAATCCAATGGTTCTTGTGCCCATATTGAAGGACTTCGTGTCTAGGTTTCAGAGGAACAAATATCACGTTCATAGGAGTTTTGTAGAGAGAGATATAACGTAAATACTGAAGGTATGTCAAACGGGTTTTCTGCAGAAATCTTTGATAAACTTGAATCTTCAATCTCAATCACTTGCAATCCACGAATTGAGCTTCAATCCTCTGTACCAGCAGCTCTACACCTGCAAAACACCTTCCACTGCACAAAGTAGGTTCAGGTTTTCTTCACCTCTAGCTCCTACTGCACATGCGAGGTTATCTATCACTCAAACTCCATTTCTTCAAACTTGGAGCTTCAAGACTTCGAAAATGGCATGTCAAGAAGGAGGGAGAATTAGCTTCTGAAAATTGTATTAGAAGGAAGAGGGTCGAAAATGGAGTGAAGTGGCTGAGAAGGGACTTACATGCAAGGAGATGACATGTGGTGGTGGTTCCTTCTTCCTCTCCTTTCCTTCGAGAGATTGTAGTGCTTACCCTAAAAATTAGTTCACCTCAAATGGAAGAGATAGTCATGCTTGTGGTGAGAGACAGAATCAGAATCGTTCAACTGGAGCGCGTGATGGGAGAATCATGGAAAGGGTTTCTTTGACTCAAAGGGAAGGGGTTTCACAGTGTTGAAGGATTGGGGAAAAAGGATGGAGAAGCTCAAACAGTGGAAGGGAAGAGAGAACGAATCGAGGCGTGGTTGGTGCGTTTAGGGTTTGTGAGAACGAAATTGGTTTCAGAGCAGGGTATTGCTGCGTTTTTGGTCTCTTTTGGGAGAATAACTACTTTTTTTTTATATATCCTCTCTCAACGTTAATTCCTAAGTTAGTGGGAACTAATTTTTTTTTGAGGAAAAAGAGGGTAGTGGGAAATAGAGGGAACGGAATTTTGTTAAAATAGATGTGGGAAATAATTTTTTTGTTAAAAAAAAAAAGAGGGAATCGAATTTTTTGGTGGAAGGTCAGCGACCATAAAATCGGTCACTAAGCAAAAAGTATTTTATACATTGAATTGGTCTCTAAATCGGTCGCTACTAGTGACCGAAAAAGCGGTCTCTAAAGCTAGCGACCGAAAAATCGGTCACTAAACAAAAAGTATTTTATTCCTATTGAATCGGTCTCTAAATCGGTCGCTAAAGTGACCGATTTTTTTTGGTCGCTAAATCAGTCACTATTTAGCGAATTTCTAGTAGTGCCCTACTCTCTCTTTCTCTCCTCCAATTCTGTTTTCCTTTTCTTTTTCTTTCAGTTTCAGGTTTTGGAATAAGTGAGGGGGGTGTGAGGAAGTTCAACTGGTTAGAGGCTGAGGTGTTTAAAAAGCACAATGACCAAAGTGCCCCTCAGCTCCAAGCTTCACTTAAACTTTCCCTTCTACTTCAAACAACCAATCTCCTATCATTAGTAATTTGATTAGTTAATTACTTGGTTTGAATAACCACTTTCGCTATAGCCTTTTACTAACTTTGACAAATCGAAATCTAGGGGATTGACCATTTTTCCCTTGCTCTCTGATTCCCATAACGGTGCACCCAATCCGGATAATATCCGCGTATTTCATATGCTTGAGCGACTAAACATTGCTTCCACGAAATTGTCATATCAATGACCCAATTTATCATCTAATCGAAAAATAAGTCGTTAGTTAATTTCGTAATCCGAAATTAACAAAACTAGGGATGTTACAAATAACATGGTAATCGAAAAAGAGATTTTTCAATGGATTTAAAGATAGGGGTGCATCTAGGAAAAATGGGGTGTTAATATTTACCGTGTCTTTTCTGGATTATGGGCCCACATTGTATGGGTTGTTCTCTTTTGTTTTATGGTTCCTTCATCAGTGTATTAACTTGTGTACGACAAAACACACAAAAAAATAGAAAGAAGTGGATTGACTGAATTTTTGAGATAATGAAAACGACCTTTTTAAAGAGAAGGTCCAGTGGTCAGTGGGTGGTGAGGACACTGATTCCTTCCCCTTTAGAAAGCTTTTGCTTTTTAATGTGAACAGAAGAAATTTTATTTTTGGTGCTGCATCTTGAAAATAACAAAAGGTTTGTATTATACTAATTATTTGCATAAAATTAGTTTTTTTTTTGACATAAAAGGTTCGTTTTGGTGTGAATGCATTTATAAAAGTGGGTATGAAATCATTTACTTAAAGCTATCATTTAATAAAAGAGTTCTTCTTGTTTTTTTTTTTAATTTGTTAAACTATCAGTGCATGAGTTATTCCATTAAGACAAGTTTTGGTTGATTTTACTTTTGAAAGAAATTACTTTATTTGATTAAAAACTGAGTAAACTGTAAAAGGTCTTTTTATGTGGAAAAAAAAAAGCAAACCAAACTACGTTGGTCCGGTTGGTCGAGCCTGCCGCTGAGACGTAGTGGGGCTCGATATGGTTTGTTCCCGGGTTCGATTCCCGCTGACATTAAAACACATAGTTGGCCAGTATGTTTGTTGTAAAAGGCCCAAAACACGAGCACAGATTACTCTTTCATTGTCACCGTTGAGACACTACGTGGGGGACAGCTCGTCTGATCCTTCCAACAAAAAAAATGTGGAAAAAAAGCAAAGGTTACTAATGTAACGTGAAAAGAAATAAGAGATTGTCTATCACCAAATATGTGATTTATGATTACAGAAAGAGTAATGTTAGGCCAATCTTAGGAAAGTATGGTCGCAGCTCAAACAGGGAGAGTTTGGTAGAGTTGAAGTAAAATAATTTGTATAGGTACCAGTGTCGTAAAAATTGGACCGAACTGGACGGTTCAACCAGTTGGATCGGGAATCGGACACTTCAGGGATTGGTTCAACCCTATTTGAACAGCTCAGAACTGGGATAGACCGGATTGAACCGCATTTCAACCGCTTTGAACTGCTAATTGGCTCGGGTTGAACTGCCCGAAATACTTTTTTTTTTATTTTTGTATTTACTTTTTATCCAAAACTTAATACTTTTTTTATTTTTTATTTAACTATTATTCATCCGGTTCAACCATAACTGAACTAAGTGAACCAATAAAACTATGACCCTAAAGTCTCCGGTTCAATTTCCTGCCCCATTTTATGTACCTTCGGAGAATGAGAATTGCAATTTGTATTTACTTGCGTATAATTTTAAATGAATATATGGATACAAATATCGTTGTTATCTCGTTCTGCATCACCATTTATAATTATAGTATAGGTAACTCGCGCAATGCACAAATATACATATTTTTGTAACTTATTTAAAAAATACAAACATATTTGATGTAATATAAATTATTTATATGTTTGGATCCATATATTTATAAATTTTATATTATTTTCTATCTCTAACTCTTTGAGTTATAAATAATTACAAATATTAAGATTTATTACTAGTTGAAATTTAATTCATTCACTTTAAAATAGATAGTGTTATAGTCATCTTCCATTGTTTACTGCTTCCATTGAAATTTAATTCATTCACTTTAAAATAGATAGTGTTCTAAGTGTGGAAAATTATACCGAATATATTATCAATTGTATATCTATAAATCCCATGGCTTCCAAGTAAGTTGGTTGAGACGCTCTGTCGACAAGTCTTTTGTTAAGACATCAGCTAGTTAGTGTCCAGAAGGAATGTATTCTGTCCTTATCAAACCACTATCCAATTTTTCCTTGATAAAGTGTCGGTCTATCTCTATATGTTTTGTCCTATCGTGTTGAACATTATTATGAGCAATACTGATAGCCGATTTGTTGTCACAAAACAACTTCACAAGGGCTTCATACTTAATCTTTAAGTCATCTACCACGATTTTCATCCATAATAATTCACACACCCCTTGTGCCATAGCTCTAAACTCTGCCTCATCAATTGATCGAGCTACTACATTTTGCTTCTTACTTCTCCAAGCGACAAGTTTCCCACATAAAAATGTGCAATAGCCTGAGGTGGATCTTCTATCACTTACTGGTCCTGCATAATCTGCATCAGTATACGCCTCTATAGTCAAGTTTCCACCTCTCTTGAAAAGGAGTCCTCTCCCTAGAGTGGCTTTAAGATATTGTAGAATACGGTCTACTGCTTAAAGGTGTCTTGCTCTTGGATCATGCATGAACTGACTTTTAACATTAACTGTGTATGCCAAGTCAGGTCTAGTTTGGGCTAAGTAGATCAACTTCCCCACTAGTCTTTGATATTGCATTTTTTCAACCTTAGAACTTTCCTCTTTAGTGCTTAGTCTGTGATTTTACTCGATGGGGACGCTTGCAGGTTTACATCCAAGCTTTCATGTTTCTTTCAGGTGGTCAAGAACATATTTCCTTTGAGAAATAAAAATGCCTTCTTTCACTAATGGAAAAAAGACATTTAGCGTCGGTTAAATTGGACATTTAGCGTCGGTTACCGCCCGACGCTAAATCGACCGACGCCAAATGTTAGACATTTAGCGTCGCTTATTTAACCGACGCTAAATGTCACTCAACGTCAACAGAAATGACATTTAGCGTCGGTTGTTTTAAATAACCGATGCTAAATGTCTCCAAAACGTCATTTAAAAATGACATTTAGCGTCGGTTATTTGAAACAACCGACGCTAAATGTATCAAAGGGGACATTTAGCGTCGGTTATTTGAAACAACCGACGCTAAATCTCTCTAAACGTCATTTGAAAATGACATTTAGCAATGAAATCACAATCGAAAACAAGAATTAAAGTTCCCTTAAGGAATCACAATCCAAAACTAGTTTAATTACAATGAAATCAGTCAAGAACCCCCAAATGTCATCTTCACAATCCAAAACTAGTTTAATTACAATCCAAAACTAGTTCAATCACAATAAACAAACAGATTTGTATAGTTGCTAATTGTCAAAATCATGTCTTCAAAATCAGCAAAGAAACTATATAACAAAAGAGGGAAGCACTACTATGGTCTAAGATTAAGATCAACTTGAGAACACTAAAAAGTAAACACAAGGCTAGCAATAACTCAAAACCAAAGACTAAACCCTAGCCCTTAAGCAACCACCACAACTTCAAACCAGCAGACCCCACAAACTTTTTTCTACGTGGACAGATTATCATTTCTGTTACATATTTTCTGTTATTTGAGATAACAATAAATTAAAGTATTAGTGAAATAAAATTAAATGGCAAACAATTTGAAACAAGTAAAATCTTCAAAAACATGATAGATAGAATAAGAGGAAAGTGATAATGGCTATGTAACAGGAAGATGCAGGATGTGACTTACTAGGATCCACTGAAATAGCAGATATTAAAGATCCATAAACTCCTCTTGTTGGTATGCCAGTGGTTCCTTTTCCAGCCCAGTAGAAGTGAATCTTCAAAGTATGTTCTGTGACACTAGCATTAAAGGTCTTCACAGTTGGTTTTTCAGTACCACCAGAGCTTCTCTTTCAATATCAAAGTCTTTGAGTACCAATTTCCCCTTAATTTTAGTACATAACAATATATTCCATCTAGCTTTTCAGTACCACCAGCTTCTGCAACAAAGAGTGATATTTAAGGTTAAATACTAAAGCTAATACCAAAGACCTTATTTTACAGAACATTCCTCAGAAAGCAAAATCTGGAAAGATAGACACTATGTTTCAAGAACAACATCTTATTGTTTAACCACAGATGAAGAGTAGCTCTCGACAAGGTTTCTGGAAAATTAACAAAAAATTGTTATAGTGATAAGTGATAACTGATAACTAACACTCATTCAGCAAAACTAGAACTCAAAGCTAGTTGATAACTGATAACTAACACCCAAATCAGAAGCAACAATCAGAAAATAAACAATTAAACAATCAAATTAAACACCCAAATCAGAAGCAACAATCAGGGATTCCAAATTTAAAAAATCAGAAATTAGGGTTTTCAATTCACGCAGAAATTGAACAATTTTCCCCAAATCAAACAATCATCAAAGAAGAGGAGAAGAAATTTAACCTGATAAGAAGAAGAACTGAAGAAGAAAGCTCGCGATTCACTAAGAAATTGGGGACTGATACATTGTTTTCGCGACTGAGAGAGGGAAGCGAGAGAGGGAAGATGAAAACCCTAAACTGTCACAGAGGGTGGAGTGGTGGCGACGAGTTCGCGAACGGAGTGCACGGCGAGGCGGGGCGGAGAACGGAGTTCGCGAATGGAGCGCCGCTTGTGTGAGGAAGAGAAGGGTTTCTGTGAGGAAGCGAGAGAGGGAAGATGAAAACCCTAAACCGTCACAGAGGGTGGAGTGGTGGCGACGAGTTCGCGAACGGAGTGCACGGTGAGGCGGGGAGGAGAACGGAGTTCGCGAATGGAGCGCCTCTTGTGTGAGGAAGAGAAGGGTTTCTGTGAGGAAGAGAAGAGTGTGTTTTGTGCGGAAGAGAAGAGCGTGTTTCTGTGAGGATGAGAAGAGCGTGTTTTGTGCGAAAAATTAAAACTGGGACATTTAGTGACGGGTGTTTAAACAACCGACACTAAATGTACTTGCTTTGGACATTTAGTGACGGGTGTTTAAACAACTGACACTAAATGTACTTGCTTTGGACATTTAGTGACGGGTGTGTAAACAACCGACACTAAATGTCCAAAGCAAATACTTTTAGCGTCGGTTGTTTAAACACCCGTCACTAAAGGTAGGCACGAAAAATGGAATCTTCAATTTAATTGCAAAAATGCCACCGGTCACACATTTAGTGTCGGGTTTTCAAACACCCGACACTAAATGATGCTTAATAATGTCATTTTTCCACTAGTGTTTGGAATAGGCTACCTCAATCCCTAGGAAACACTTAAGTTTCCCAATGTCGTTCATTTCAAATTATGTAGCTAATTTTTCCTTAATTACTTGCCTTTCGGCCAAATCATCCCATGTAACAATAATATCATCAACATAAACAAGATGTATTGTCAATTTACCACCCTGTGAATGTTTGAAGAAAACTGTATGATCTCCCTGGCTTTGCTTATAGCCAAGGTGCAACATTGGCTTTGAAAACCTCCCAAACCAGGCCCGAGGATACTGCTTTAGCCCATATAAAGCTTTTTTCAGCATGCAAACCATATTCGTTCCATTAGTGGCACCAAATCGTGGTGGAATCTTCTTGTTCACCTCCTCTTCTAAATTTCCATGCAAGAAAGCATTCTTAACATCAAACTAGTGTAAATCCCAACCAAAGTGTGCAGCAAGAGAAAGGAAAATACGAACAGTATTCATTTTTGCCACTGGAGCAGATGTCTTCTCATAATCAATTCCATATGTTTAAGTGTATCCTTTTTCCACTAGTCTTGTCTTGTACCGATCAAGAGTACCATCTGATTTGAGCTTGACTATGTAGATCCATCTACAACCAACATGCTTCTTGTCCCCTGATGTCTCAAAAATCTCCCAAGTTTCATTCTTGTCAAGTGCTTTCATCTCTTCATTCATAGCCTGGGCCCAATTCTTATCTTTTAGTGCCTTTTGTACTGATGTAGGGATTCTTACAGAGTCAACAACTGCAATAAAACTTTGATGCTGCAAGGAAAGATGCTTAGAAGAAACAAATTGAGAAATAGGGTAATTAGCACAAGACCTTTTCCCTTTTCTCAAAGCAATAAGTAAGTCATCTACATCAGGGTCAACAATATCAACATCTGTACCAAGGTCAATAGTATTAGAAATATGAGAATCTGAAGTTGAGAATCGCTTTCAGTACTGTTAACACCCAAAATAAATTAAGTTGTTGGCCAAGGGGAAAATGAAGAATCCAGGGCTAGGGTAAGGCCGAGGCAAACTATAAAGACACTAGGGCCTGGACAATACAGTACTTGCCAGATTACAGGGAAAGCTCATTTTGGAAGCATGAAGAGGCATATCAAGAAAATTGAGTCCCCAAGAGAATGATAAAGATCACCGAGGTACAGTGAGACTCGGTTGGAGGGTGCCTCGACCACATGATGACTCGGCTAAGGCACCAACGACCGAAGGCCGAGAATGAGACATGGCCGAGGCAAGGAATGCTTGCTTGGAGCGCAAGTATTCAATGCACGTGGACACAACGTTGGAGCGGTTAAGGTCAGCGAACAGAAGACGCCGTGGAAATAGAAGTGACTAGGGTTTACCCCACTAACCCGTGCTAGTGAGGTCGTGGAGGAATGGCTCCAAGTTTCTAGGGATTAGGATTAATTATAGCCGTTGATCTTAGTTAGTCCAACGGTGAGCAGAGGTAGGCTCGGATAGTGGCCAACGAAAGCTCATGTATATATAGTAGCACTTGTACATTTCAAAACACACATCAATCAATCAAACTACTATTTTTTGCAATTTACTTTATCCTTTACACTTTTTCTCTATGTTTTCTTAGTCTTTAGATAATCCAAGTCACACGTCCCTCTAACCTAACCTAACACTCTTTGGAGGATTTAGGGAACCCATAGTCGAGGAACAGAGTTCCTTCCTCGACGCAATTGCTTGAAGAAACAGAGGAATCAAAATTGTTCAAACCTTTGGCCGATCCACAGTCAGGAACAAAGTGTTTGACAACAACAAAATTGGCACGCCCGGTGGGACATACACAGGTAAACAAACATTGGAGTTTGATTCGCCTGGCCTGGATTATCATTGGCGTATGTACTTACACTCTGGTCGAATCCTAAGCATGGAACCAAATTTCACATCCAAGAAGACGATTGCAGCTAAGGCTAAGAACATGGAGCCGACGAGTGTTGTGTGAAAACAATATGTGCAAGTATACACAGTCAAACAAGCAATAAAGAGTAAGTAGAGATCGTTCCCATGAGGATTGTTGAGTTATTTTCTATATTTAATTAGCAAGCAAGGTAGTGAGTAAAAGCAAAGTAAAATACAAGTTGTAGAACCAAATTTTATCAACAAACAGCAAGTAAGATAAAAGATTAGTAGAAATCCAGAATGAGAGTAAGTTGGGACTGCCTTCACTATGAAAATTCATAATTATGGTCTAATGCTGTATCTGATGCTGCAGCACTAGGTGCTGTCACAACAGTTGCTATTCTTTCAAATACTTTCACTAGGTTTTTACTACAAGAGCCTATGTCTAGGCCCTAAATAGGTATACCCTAGGCTACTTACGCACCCACAGTGTTCACCTTATGGAATTTGTCTTCCTATGTCTAGGTTTTAAGCAAGGATTATTTAAGTGTCCTTTAATAACCACAATCCACATTATCCTTTGAGATCAATTTATAAACCATGTCTGAATCTATAAATGGTAATTATATTTAGGTGATCAAGTCTAAAATAAGTTTGCAAATGGTATCACGCAAAGGATAAAAATGCTAAACATCAAATACATGCATTAAACACACTAAGACTTCATTACATAGATCAAAGCATCCCAACTAAGAGTATTTAGCTCATGATGAGAAAACAACACAGGAAATACAACTTAAACATAATGTTTAAAGCCATAAATGCGAAAATACAAAGAAGAAGTATAGTAAGAAGTGGTATACTGAAGTTTGACTCCGAGAACAGTAGCATGGAGGTTCAGATCAGCTCCCAAATCCACGAAAATCTTCAAGTAATTAAGCTCCTGTAATGCTGCAGCATCACTCCCAGCAATGGTGTTTCCATTTTTTGTGATTTAATGTAGCTTGGTACAAAAATGGAGGAAAGCTATTTCTAAACTTCTCCTCCTCTGAACCAGCACACAAAATGAAGAAGAAGGTAGTCTTTATATAGTACTAGGGTGCATGATCCAAGAAAACCCTAATTTGGAGGTGCCGTTTGTCCTTGTGCGTGCCCAAAAGTACATGTGCCTATTAAAAAGGTGGAATATTCTCTGTCCAGGTACTGGCATCCTAGGTAGTGCGTCAGTCCTTACTTGACAGCTGTAATGCGCTCAAATCCGCGCTTCCAGCATTTTCTCTCTCATCTGTCGCAGGAACTGATGCTGCAGCAATGAAATGCACTCATAAAAGCACAAAATGGGGCACCAAATTGTCAAATGATCACAAACCAGAATTAGTTCTTCTTTTACACTAAACAACATATTTTAATTAATTAAACACAACATTACTTTAGAATTCACAACAATTTAAGCTAAGAAAGCATAAATAACTCTTATAAATAAGAGTTATCACACCCCCAAACTTAAACCATTGCTTGTCCTCAAGCAATGACGCTTGACAAAGAACAAACAAACACAAACAAGGCAATATCCAGCTGCACAAATTGAATCAAACAGATTTTCAAAGATGCTCAATTGGGCATAAACTTTCAGATCCTTAATTACTCACACACACCTTAAGTTTTTCAAGATTTCTAAAATGGCCATCTGCTCAAAGTGTGTGTGTGGCAACTAGGTCTAGTTCAGTTCTTAGCAACTTTCAAAACTTCACCTAGCTAGAGCATACACTACCCTAGATTTTTAGTAGAATATTGGCACAACCTAGGTCTACCAAAATCTAACTTAGCATTAGATCATTTTTAGCTTACTAAATTCCTACCTAACCCTAGAATAAAAGTGTGGGAGCAGTAGCAATCTATTCATCTATCAAACCAGGCTACACTCACTCAGTCTCACCATAAAGATCATTAAGTCGGCCTAAATTGAAGCATAATCTCTTACTGATTTGAATAAAATACAACTAAACATGCCTTTTAAAAACAAACAACACATAAAAGGTTCTCCCCCCAACTTAAGACCCAACAGTGTCCCCACTGCTCATGCAATTACTAATGGGAGAGACCTTAGACACAACAGAACTGAATTGAAAACATTTAACACAAACATGATTTGAAATCCTAAACAGCTGTTGGATGCTATTACAGATGCTACAGCATCCAACAGGATTATTGAAACATTACTAAATAGAAAACAACCATTAAAAACAAACAACAAAACATAAAAAACAAAAGAGAAAAGGGTTAACTAGGACAGACCCGTGGTTTGTTGCTGATACTGGCTCTTGTAGCTTGGTGATTTCTTCAGCAGTTGCATTGGATTCTGCAGCAATAGATTGATACAGCTCAGAATCAGCATAAGAAATGGGGGCTTCAAAGTCCAACAAAGGGCTTGATTAAACATTTCAGATTATTGGTCAGTGCACTATTATTACAAGACTTCAAATTCATTGCTGCAGCAATTGGTGCTGCAGCATTTAACACTTGACACACGATTTTTGTTCTGGACTGGGCCACAGCCCACTGAGGTAAATGGGCCGGCCTCGAGCGGCCCAATAGTGAAGCAGCGCTACACAACCTAGATTCACATATCAACGACGGAGATTAAGCCATATGCGATACGACGGTCGCTCGTAGAGCCTTTGACGCTATATATATAGGGGTCTGACCTCAGCTAAAAGGTACGCAAAAACATATCGTTACTCTGCTCGAAATTCTCCCCACTAACTTGGGCGTTGGAGTACCATTGCAGGTACAACCCGCAGGAGCTCTGAACACGACCAACTACAACTCGAGGCCGGTTACAACGCCTCTCGTACCTGAGTCAAAGGGCCAACATCAGCAAAGTGACATACTCATCTAATCAAAGGAACTAATCGCCCTTAAGCAGGGTCCGGTTCATTGGCGACCACAGTGGGAGCTTCTTTCCCACCCTGACTGACATGCCACCACGAGGGCGACCACGCGGTGCCCCGCGCTTGCGGAACGCGACCATGATCCCTCGGCAGCAACAACAGACTCTAGAAGGCCACGCCGCCGACGCTGAGATACTGCCTCTAGCGCCCAAGGGGCCCCCGCCCATCAAGCAACAATCGGGCTACCAAGCGCTTCTAGGAGAGCATATACCGCACCCGAGCAACGTCGCCACGACGACGAATCCCCTGGGCGCAGAGGAAACCCGTCTCGGAGGCATCGATCGCCCCCGAGGAGATCATCTGTGCATCGATCGCCCCCATGAAGGCGGACAGGACGAGGTGCGATCTAGGTTCGACCACGGACACCACCCTTTTCGACCGACCCTACCTACTGGCCCGAGGAGGAAACCTATCAAGAATCTTCGTACAACTCCACTGATTCATTAGCTCGGTCAAGGAGCCGATCGCTCGATAGGTACCCCCGTCCATACTACAATGAACCTCCGCCAGCACGACCTCGTCGCCATGATTCCACCTCTGAACAACGTGGTCATCGGGCGTGCCACCCCGAGGACCGACCACCTCATAGGAGAATGAGCGACGACATGGGACCCTTCACTCGCGACATAAAGGAGTATCCCATCCCGCGAGCACTAGAGAAGCCTCCCTCAAACCTCAGGATGTATAGCGGGGTGAAGGACCAGGATGGCCGAGCGACCCTGCCATATTATCTGCAAGAATTAAAACAGAACGAGTTAGAACACTTGAAACTTTGATAAGTACCATTAGAAAAGAAAAGAGTAGGCATGGCAACGGGGCGGGTCGGGGGCGGGTTTGGCATTCCCCGTCCCCGCCCCTACCTCTATCGGGGTCGGGTTTTGCATCCCCCAACCCCGTCCCAAACGGGGTCGGGTTCCCCGCGGGTACCCGTTTCCGCCACAAATTTATAGCAAATATACAAAAAATATATTTATAATAATTAATAAAATAAAATAATAATAATTATACAATGATAAAATAAAGTTAAAAGTATCAAAATAGATTTTTCTATAGGAAATAGATCAAAATTAAAAATAAACAAAATTTATGAAACAAAATGAATGAGTAAATATGCATGAAATAAATTAAAATAATTAATTTATGTTTTGTCGAGCGGGTTCGGGGCGGGGACGGGGTGGGTATCAACATCCCCGAACCCAAACCCATCCCCGGTCAAAGCGGGTTTTCCCCGTCAAACTCGGGGCGGGGTCGGGTGGGTACCCGCGGGTTCGGGTTATGTTGCCATGCCTAGAAAAGAGGAAAGGCACGAATAGCCAAATGTGTGCTGAGCCTACCTAAAGCGGCCTTGAGTTGGTTAGAACTCCTGGCCCTGAATACCGGCCTGACCCGAAACAACCTTCGGTTACTGGGGAGATGGGAGACCATGTTCTGAAGCAACTACAACGTCTCTTTGTCGTCCTAATCAAGTCGATCCTCCTTGCAGCTATAAGTGGCCAGCCTCTTGTTGTAGTGACTTTTCGACCATGCCAAGGGGAACTTGACATCCGTGACCTCCCCTCTTTCATTCACAGTCTCCACCAACTCAACAGTGTTGGAACTAACCGGGGCGACCCAAAGATAGTTGTGCTTCCAGGGCTTGAGAGAATCGGAGAACGCCCGAAAAAACTTATATCTCGAATGCCCCTTCAAGCTATGATGTTCCCAACGACTAATTTTACTCCCTCGCGCTCCACGGCGGCTCACTTCAAAGATTGTGAAAAACAATTTCACTACGTCAGAAATTGAGAAAAGGGGCGCCCTATTGGGCAGCGCTCTTTAAGGAAGCGTTGCTTTTGGTTAAAACGCGCTGGGAATGGGCAACGCTTTTTAGGAAGCACTGCTTTTGGTTAAAATGCACTGGGGCAATGGGCAGCGCTGCCTATGGTGAACGCGCTAGGGGCAATGGGCAGCGTTTTTAGAAAGCGCTGTCTATGGCGGAACGCGTTGGGGAGATGGGCTGCGCTTTTTAAAAAGCGCTACTTATGCCCAAAACACGGAAATGAATGGGTAGCGCTTTTTAAAAAGCGCTGCCCATCGCTTTTGTCAATAAAATTCCTCTCACTCACTCTCAAAATGAAGAGTTGCGAACCAGAAACCCTTTAGTTCTTCTTTTCTTCACTTCACTTCATCTTCTTCTTTTCTTGCGTTTTTTCTTTCACTGCTTCTGCTAGGGTTTTTTTATTTCTTCATAAATCTTACAGATTCAAGGTATACGAAGCCTCCAATGGTGATTAGAAGCACAGATACAAAGGTAATTACTTTGTGATTTTGCATCTGTCTTACAATTCCTCTTTACAAAAACTCTAATTTCTCTCTGGGTTTGTTTCACATGTGACTGTTGCGTATGAATGAGATGGTGAATGATTTCAAGATACCGAGACAACACTCTCACAGGTTGTATTCCTCCATTTCTTTCTATTAGATCTATTTTTCTTCTCTTTCTCTCTAATGAACAAACCATAACTTGTTTGTTTTTCTTTTGCAAGGTAACCACACTCAAAATTAAAAGAAGAAAGAACTTGATAGAGGAACAATAGACTTGAAGAAGGAAATTGCTATCTGAAAAGTGTAAACAAAATTAGGTGAACAATAAACAATAAAGAAAAATAGAAAAAACTTGAAAGAGGAACAATAAACAAAAACAGAAAAAAGAAAAAAAAACAAAAAAAATTTTTAAAAAAAAAATATACAATGGGCAGCGCTTTTGGCTGTAAGCGCTGCCTATAGGTGAACGCGCTGGGGAGATGGGCAGCGCTTTTTAGGAAGCGCTGCCCATTGTGGGAGTTGAATCAGCAGCGCCAAGTTTAGCAGCGCTCAAAAGCGCTGCCCATGGCTAAAAAAAAGCGCTGCCCATGGCTAAAAAAAAGCGCCGCCCATGATGATCAGTCTTATTGTGAAGGGTCTCGGAAATCCAAGAATAGTCCACCACCCGTGATGCCTGCGCCGCTTTCTCACCCAATTCTATATTCCCCTGTGCGGGAACGACATCGTCAACTCGAGCGACCTCCTGGTCCTGCTCCTTTTGTTCACCCTGTGGGACCGGCTGCGAATCTATCGACTTAGAGGGCGTGGACGCCTCTGACGAAGTAGCGAAAGAGCCCTTTGTCGACGAGTCAGATGATCAGTCTTATTGTGAAGTCGACTCTACCTCCTTGCTGGACATGGCCTCGGTAGTCACTTTACCCGCAAAGAATTTGGCAAGTTGTCGAGATCGATTCAGTCCCACTGTCTTTTTGGTCCTCGCCAGGATCCCAAACCTATAGGTAAGGGAGCAGCGCGTCAGGACTCGTTATAACAAATTCCTGGAAGGGGGCAACAAGGTCGACCCCGAGCCTAACACCCCCTTCCCGCCAAATGAATAGAAGTAAATGAAACAAATAGCAAAAGGAAAACGGGGCGAGCAATTACCTGAAGAAGAGCGACGATGTAGATCACGCAGCAAAGAAGAGCGGCTGGTCTTTTCCACATTCTGCTTTGACTTCTCCCGCCTTGACTTGGGCGTCAGAGTGTCTTTGCAGGTACAACCCGGCCCGAGCTCTGTTCCCGACTTCACCTGCAGTCAGAGCGACCAAGCATCAGATCGACCTACCTCGAGACGATCAAGGTACAAATCAAGAACCAAAACGAGAAAAAAAAGATAGTATGACCAAAATGAAACTTTGGTCAAAGAAAAATGACCAAAAGTGCTAATTAGCCTAAAAAAACTCATTTATAAAAATTATGGCCATGTAGAAACATACGTGTATCATGTTTAAAAAAAAAGATACATACGTGTATGAAAAATCTCAAAATATTTAAGTTCTCATAATTAATGTCAATGCAATTGTAAAAAAATGTCATATTCTCCTAAGAATTTTTCAAAAATGCACATCCCATAAGAAAAATGAAAATCCTAGAAATTTAACGCAAGAGGAGTAATTAGGATCCATTTTTTTTAATTGTGTATACCTTCGCCTGTCAGTATCTATTCAAGGATAAAACATACAATGTTTAGTACACAAAAGATGTGTAACTTAAACTTAAATCAAAGTTAAGTTATCAATACATCACATACAAATTAGAACAAATTTTGATATCCTAATGTAGTCACCCTACACAAAATAACTCTATCTTCGATGGGACATAGTGGTAGGAGTTTTAGGGTTTAGGGTTTAGATCTTCAACAAATGAGCTATTGCTATAGCTTGGACTAAGGGTGTTGGGCTTTAGGAAATAACCTCACGTTGGATCTCATGGTGGAGCCCACCAATAAATAATCTAGTATTGCCTCCAGATCCATTCTAGTGATCTAAGTAGCGAAGGCTGTAAATGCAAGCTAATAATATCATGAAGTGTACCTATTTGTGCAAGCTTTAAAAGGGTGGTGCATGGCCAATCGTACTCAGAGGGTCCATATTCTAGTTCAACTGCCCTTGTGAACTTCTGCCATGAACGAAATAGGGTTGTGCGCTACAACATTTGTTACCATTGGACCACAGACTTATCCCAATCATTGGGCTCCTACAAAATTTCATATCAATTTCAATCAAAAATTGTAGGAAAGAGAATACTTGAGAATAGGGCTGGACATTCGGTCGGGTAATGCGGTTTCGGGTTCTAAACCTTCGATCCAAGTGAAACCGTGAGATGCAAAAGACCACCCATTTCCGACCATAAGAGTCATCGGTTTGGGCAGTGGCGGTTTCAAAGGGTTGCGGGTTATACGGGCGGTTAGGATCGGTTACAAGTTGCCATTTTGGAGGCTTTTTAGCAAAAATACCAGAAGTCGTTGTGATGCTCAAGGAAAGATAAGGATGAGAGAAACCCAGAAAGCCAGAGAGAATAAATTTAGAAGAAGAAGAAGAATGGGGGAGGAGAAAAAAATTAAAAAGAAAAGCTTTGATTAAGAAGCGGCATCAAGAAGAGTAGAGAACACATTTCAAATATCCAACCTTGTTTTGATGGAGGCAGGCTGGTGGACTTCTAGAGAGATACTACTATACTAGTAAGTAACAAAGAAAGAAAGAAAGCAAAAGGAAAAATAAATATGCAAGCCGAAGGGAGAGAAGAGAAAATAATAGTTGAGATGAAGAGTTTTAAATTGTACTAATAATAAAAGCTGAAAAGCAAAACACACTGCACAATGTGAAAAGCAACTACAGTACTACGCAGTTTTTTTATTATAAAAAAACAATAACACTTTCAGAATTATGGACTCTGTCACACACTTGCAGTGAGTAATCACATCAGGCAGTCTCCCTTTCATTATCAACTGTCGGATTCGGTTATCAATAGAGTACAATAATCCAAAACTGCATTCGACCGAAGCCAACCATTTGAACTCTACATTTACAAACTGCCAACCCGAGATCCGGGACAACCCGCCCGCTATGCCAAAGTTAGATGCGGGTACGCGGTTTCTCGGCAGGTTACACTTTTTTATCCACCCCTACTTGAGAATGTATTATTAGTATTTCTCTCTTGTATATATTAACAAGGCTAATATATTTAATTCCTTAGTTCTTTTGTTTTAAATTTGATCTCTATTTTATTTTTTATTTCATTTCTTATATTTTAAAGTTATAGCAATGCGGACACTCATTTATTTTTTATCTCGAAAAAGTCCCTTATTTTGTAATATTCATCTTTTAATAGTCCATTTTTGTGTCAATATTGTTGTAGTTATTTTGAAAGAAATTATTTTGAAAATAAAAATAAAAAAGCGGCTAAGTTGGAAACTAAAGAAAAGATAAGGTCCAACATATAGTTTATCATCTCATCAAGTTTTAATTGTTGAAACCAGATGGATACAGAAGCTGTTGTGCGAAAAGGTGATGTGCAAGAATACACAATCGCAACAAGTAATATAGTGAAAAAGTAAGGATCGTACCCACAAGAATTGGTATTATTTTAAAAGTTTAATATATTGGTAAACTAGTAAAGGTAACCAAGTAACAATAACAAGTTAATGACAAATATTGTAGATAATAGAAATGAAAGTAAACAAGTAAAGATGGTGTGAAGATTCAAAGTAAAAGATAGTTGGAATGCTATTCACTAGGTAAATCCTTTAAAACAGAACAATGCAATGTATGATGCTATAGCATTGGATGCTGTAGCAAATGATGTGTGTCTTTCAGTCACTAACGTCAGGGTTTCATTACAATGGCTTATGTCTAAGCTCTTAAATAGGTTCACTATATTAAGTACCCATAGTATTCACCTTATGGACTATACTTTCCTATGTCTAGGTTGGAGCATGGATTGTGAAAGTGTCCTTTAACAATCACTCACTCATACTAATCATTGAGTTCGAATCATAAACCATGTCTGAATTTACGAATGTACTTATCATAGTTGGCCAGTCTCAAAATAAGTTTGAAAGAAGTTTCATACAAGGATTAAAATGCAAACGTCAAAACATTACATTAGAACCATTAAAAAGTCATTACAAAGTTATAAGCATCCCAACTACAAAAAACTTAGCTCATGATGAGCATCAACAAGAAAATACAAGCTATGATAAGAACCATGTTCATTTTACTGAAAATACAAAAGAAGAAAGATAGCATAAAAGATACACTACTCAAACTCAGTAGCATGAATCAGTCCAGGATTTTTACTATGAGTATTAGTGAAGCTAGCTTGAACGAAAATGGAGAAGAAAATGTGTCAAAAATTCTCTCTACGAACCAGCTTGTATGGAGAGTGAAGTGTGTAGTATGCAAAACGGAAGATGATTCTCTTTTGAGAGGAAGATACTATATTATGTTGTTCCCACTTATCTCCAAAAAGGTAAGACTTGACAAGCCACCAACCAAAAAGTAGCCTTCATACGCAAGTGGACAAGTGTCCCTAAAAAGTGTTTTGGTTGGTGCATGCGTCAGCTAGGCTGTCCAATAGGGTTGTGCTGACTTGACTTAAAGTAGAAGCGCCAAAGTTGCACTTTCAAATTTTCTGTCTCTTGTTGACGCAGGCACGCTGATACTGTAGCATCACTTTCTGTAGCATTGAACAAACAAATTAAAAATAATAAGGCACTACAAGTTCCAAATTATCACAAATCAAATCCTAACCCTCATTGACATTTCTTAACACATATTTACATATTTACACAACATAATTACTAGAGAACTTGCATTAATTTAAGCCTAAAGAGTATAAATAAGAGTTATCAGAAGCAATAACCCATAATTGTTTCGAAGATAACAAATAATATCAAAGAACAATTTTTCCCTATTGTTATACCCCAATTTTGTCCGTCTTCTTTTTCTAGTTTTAGTCGTTTATTTTTTGTAAATCGTGTTTTGAAGTCGCGTGATTACGAGAATTATCAGTATGGCGTCTCAGTTACTAATCCTAGCCAATTTCAATTACCCTGTTCAACTAAATCGAAATACCGTTGTTTTAAATTAGGCATGCACGCGAATGATCGATCGTTTCGTGCGTTTTAATCTTCGTATTTGGATTTAAGTCGAACCTAATTGAGACTAACAAAGTCATTTTTCTCGCGATTGGGCTTGTCATTTCAATTTGGGCTTAAGAACGCGATTCTGAGGTAATTTTTTAGCGTTTCTAGTTAACAGGCCCATTTTTCTATTTTTGGGCCTCGTTTTAGCGTATTTGTTTAGTCTGGCCCGTTCTCGTCTTTGTATTCGGCCCGACTCCTTTTTCCTGTTATTAATCTTATTTTGTTTATATAATTTATTTAAGCAATATAATATCAAAAATGGCAAAAAAAATCCTATTTATTTTTATTTACAATTTAATAGTGTCTAAGATGTCCAAAAGTCCAAAAATACAAAAAAATGATAATACTAAAAATACCAAATAATACAATCCGAAAATAATAAAAAAAATACAAAAAAACACAAATCAAAAAAGGGGCGCATCAGCCCAAAATGACAGCTGCTTCGACAGCAGCTGGGCCTTCTTGGTTCCTTGCCCACCAAGTCTTCTCCAACCTCCAGCCCAACATCTTGTTCTTGCTGAGCAAGTATCAAATCTGAAATAGGAAAACAAAATCAGGATAGAATCAGAAATTAATTTCCTAAGCCTAAAAATTGCCTATAAAAACAAGCTTGGATCACAGAGAAGAGGGGACCCGAAATTCAGACAGGAATTCACACAGAAAATCAGACACGAAATACACAGAGATTCAGAACCAAAAGATTAGGGTTTTTACGTTGAAACCCTAATCGCAAAACACTAAAAATCCAGAAACAGAAGCAGCAGGAGTGACAACAGCAAAGGTATTAAAAGTAGCAGTGATAGCAAAGCAAGAAGATCATCAAAAACTGGAAAACAGGTTAGTTCTTGTATTACTAATTACTAAGTAGGAAAAGGTAGAGAGCATGCGCATAATCTTGTGTTTAGGTCCTTAGGCTTAATAGTTTTTTTTGTTATTATGTATATATGTATGTGAATTCGCTCGTTATAAAAAAACAAGAAACGTGTTTTTTTTTCTGGGGTTAGTCTGCTTAGACAGTATAACTTACAGCTTTAGGATAAGTAACCAACGAATACAATTAGAAAAATTAGGACTCAGAATCAGTGTTTCAAAAAAAAACGAATCCGAGATTGAGGCCTCAGTTGAAATAGGTGTAGTGTTAGAAAAATCAAAGTTGCAGGATGTTAAGCAAGAATCAGAAGTAGACATTGAAAAGTCAGAAATAGAAATAGGAGTAGAACAGATAAAAAAAACAAACAACAGTAAAGAGTAGCAAATCGAAAATGAAGTAGAACAGATGAAACAAGAAAAACAAACATCAAAATAAGAAAGAATGGCGTAGGAGAAGCAGAGGAGGAGAGAAGAGAAAGGCGAAGCCTTACCTGTAGCTCCGGCCGCCGTAGGCGGTGGCCGTTCGCTCCTAGCAACGCCACCAGCCCCCTTCCCCGTCGCCGTTAACACTCCTGCGTAAGCACCTGGCCGTCAAACCCCTCCGCACACTCGTTCTCTTTCTCCGATACGAACCATCACCGCCACAGCTCTCCGGCGAACTTCCTCCTGTCACCACCGCGAGGCTCTCTCTCCTCTCCGGTCACCTTCGTTTCGTTCTTCCTCTCTCTCCACCATAGCTTTCCTTCTCTCTCCACCGTGGTGCTC
The DNA here is from genome assembly GCA_039519185.1 of Astragalus membranaceus. NCBI lineage: Eukaryota > Viridiplantae > Streptophyta > Magnoliopsida > Fabales > Fabaceae > Astragalus > Astragalus membranaceus. The sequence goes on along the minus strand of CM076854.1, from coordinate 25,840,153 downwards.
TGTCTGTCTGTCTCTCTCTCTCTCTCTCTCGGCCCCACGGTCGTTAACGCCGGCGCCGCCACCACAGCCATCCCTCCAGCGTGACCATCGTTAACTCCATCTTCCCCTTTTCTCTCCCACCTTCGCACCGCCTCCATTTCCTCTTCCTCTCTGTTTCCCTCTTTCTCTCACGAAATCTCTCCCTCTCTCCGGAATCCTCTCCTGATTTCTCTCCCTTTCCTTATCCAGAACGTTGTGTGCGGCGCTTAAGGAATTGGGGAAATGAAAACTAGGGTTCCATAACTGATTGTGGCCTTATATGTTTATTTTTCTTTTAAACATCAGGCCTACTATTTTACACCACCAACTTTAATACATAACATCCCCTGCACAAGCCCAATGCACATGCTTCGTTTAGAAGCCCAAAAACGTGGACCACTACTAGTTACGCCCCAGTTTTAATAACACAGCACCTCCTTTCTGCAAACTGCACCCCTTTTTACTACTGCACCCCTCCCTCACTTAAGCCCAGTTTCGCATACTGGGCCCTCAGATGCGAACTGGGCTTCCTTTTTTACACCACCTATTTAATTATATCACTCCCTACAGCTAATAACACCCTATTTTACCATTTCACCCCCCTTTCTCGTTTTTATTTAATTTATTTCTCTTCAAGACAAAATAATTTCTCATAAATCAAAAAACTTTGTTAATAGTCTTGTGAAGCCTTTGCTTGCAGGATTATTAACAATGAGGTACCAGTGGCGATCACTTGGAGCCTTTGCTCAATTGATCATCATGAACGCCTAATTTTCCTAAAAATTTTCACTAAATCAAAAACTTTGTTAGTAGTCTTGCGAAGCCTTTGCTTGCATGATTATTAACAATGGAGTGCTAATGGTGGTCACTTGGAGCCTTTGCTCAATTGATCATCATGAAAGCTCAATTCTCACAATTAAACAAGATAAAAAAACAAAAACCGTTTTCCAAACACAGAAGAACTACGTAGCTTTGAATTCTCCATCGCACCAGGAGATACGTAGGAGCGGGTCACATCCCGTCAAGCATAACAAATAAAAATCATTTTCACAATAAGTTTTCAACAATCATTTTCAAAAGAACCTAGAACTATGTCGCCTTTGATTCTCCACCAGGAGATACGTAGGAGCAGGGCTACGCCCCTGTCAAGCGCAAAAATAGACAATTTCTAAAATTAAAGAATATACAAACAGATCTCCTTCATTTCAAAAGCAAAAATCTTATTTTCAAAGTAGGGGATTAAGTCGGTCGTACGGCCGGGTTAATCATCGTTTTAAGATAAGTGAACTGTGGTCCCTCAGAGCCCCAGCGCTCCTTCAGCCCTCAGTGGCCCTTCAGAGCCCCAGTGCTCCTTCAGACCCCCAGTGGTCCTCCAACACAGATCACACAGTCCTAAAACCCCTACATTAAAAAACACCAACCCACAAACATTTTCTACACAGAAGAACTACGTAGCTTTGAGTTCTCCATCGCACCGGGAGATACATAGGAGCGGGCCATGTCCCGTCAAGCGTTTTTTCTAAAAAACCATTTTTCCCCCTTTTTCATAATAAATAAAGATTTTCATAAAGAGCTTTTTCAATGAGAAGTAGAGAGGCAAGATTAAGTATTTTCAAGTCAACACACTAAAAACCACACATTTAATTAAAGGTTCCCTCTCAGTAGAGAGGACGTGTGGGGTGCTAACACCTTCCCTGCGCGTAACCGACCCCCGAACCCTATTCTCTAGTTTCGCAAGACCAATCGCTTTCCAAAAAAGGTTTTCCTAATATTTTCCTTAATAAATATTGGTGGCGGCTTCATTGTCTTAAGAAAAGTTGTGAACGAGGAAGGTTCTCCCTCGGGGACTTTTTCGGGCGCAACACCTATATATAGAGGATCCATATGATCTTATCTACGATTGATTAAAGCATATGATGTTTGAGTCATACTGCGTGTTCAACATCTGGTCAACTCAAGAGAGTAAATGAAACTTAGGTTGACTATGCACTAAGAAGCCTCAAGTATCTGATCTAGTTACTTTAACAAGTGTCCGTTCAAAAAACGATTGAACTTCAAACAACAAGTGTCTTCTCTGAAGAAGATTGCATCTGAGCTCAGAAGCATCTACCCAAAGTAAAGTTTCCGTTGATCAAAGCATCCGGTCAAAGTTGTCTTGACTACTACTAGAAAAATCTTAAGTACTGGCGGAAGTTAGAGACAAAATTCTTTCCGTCTCCAATAGAGGCGCCTTTAGAGACGGATTATTTTGGTTAGAGACAGGATTAACTTTTTCAAAATTGAGATGAAGAGTAAAGACGGAATATGACTGTCGCAAATTTTTTCGTCTCTAAACAAAAGAACTTACAAATAAACTTTGCAGCACAAAAAAGGCTTAATTCATATGATATATTTATATATATATATATATATATATATATATATATATATATATATATATATATATATATATATAACACTACAAAAAAAATTGGTTATTAGCGACGGAAATTTCCCTCGCAAAATGAACCAAATCCGTCGCTAATGACCGTTAGCGAGGGAATTAGCGAGGGACGTGTTGCGTCGCTAAATTGCTCCTCACTAATGGGATTAGCGAGGGAATCTGAGTCCATCGCTAATTAGCGACGGACCATTCCCTCGTTAATTCCCTCGCTAATGCCTAGCCACGCGTCCAATTTCCCTCGCTAATTCCCTCGCTAATGCCTAGCCACGTGTCCAATTTCCCTCGCTAATTCCCTCGCATTTCCCTCTCTAATGCCTAGCCACGCGTCCAATTTCCCTCGCTAATGCCCATCTGATTGTAATTTTTTTTTATTAATCTGCTTTTATACCTGTTTATTTTATTAATAAATAATAAAATCTAAAAAATACATAAAATAGTTTAAAATTAAAATTCTTCAATAAATAAAAATTACGAGAATAAAATTCTTCTATAACATAAAATTTGAATCCACAACACTTATTCTGAAATGTTATAACAAAAACATTAATCAACAACACTAAAAGCTGCCACCATCAGACTCCTCGGCTTGCTCCTCATCTTGCTCATCATCTTCCTCCTCATCTTCCTCATCATCTTCCTCCTCATCTTGCTGCTGATTTTGCTGCATATTCTTAAAATACTTTAACATCATCGCCTGCCTACGGCTCACCTTCTCAAAGTTTTGCTGCATCTTTTTCATTGCCTCAGAAGAGGCCCTGACCTCCTGTCGAGTATCGTGCAGCTCCTGTCGAGTAGACTGCAGCTCCTGCTCCATCTGCCTCATATGCTCTGTATCTGCAGGAGTAGAAGCTGGTCGACCCTTAGACCAACCAACTGTCTTCTCCCAATGTTGGTTTGCCAGATCTATCATCTCAGGAGTAAGTTGGCCAAGTGATTCAGGGTCCCAGCTCCCCTGAGTTAGCTGAGTCATGAACTCATTTACTTGCTCCTGTTTTGAGTAACCACAAATTAGTGCTCCATTCTGACAAAGCAACATTATATAATACAAATCAATTTGTATATTTACCTGAGTCATCTTGGAGCGCTCATCAACATACTCGTCAGTGCCTTTCCTCACATGGGTGGCTATATCCAGCTCAGGAGCAGTGATAGGGCGTCCTGCCTTCTTACTCTGTAACATGAAACACATTTTCAAAAATTGCTAACTAATTAAATAATGTAAAAAAAACACACAGATTTGTAAAATAATTTACCAATCTAGCAGCATGCTGAGCCTGGTTGATGGACCTGCCGCAGCGAAGCGAGCCACCCTTTTCTGAGTTTCTATTATTTTTGGCGCTTGCAGCATTTTTCTTGAAAGTCTCGGTAGCCCAATGGCTCTTGAAGGCATTCCAAATATCATCACCCATGTAGTCGGGCTTTTTATCTTTACAGCGGAGCTTATAAAGCAAATCTAAAATCTGAGCGCCCATCCTTTTGAAAAAAAGTCTCCGCACATTGTCATCTTCTTCTATGTCCCAAGTTACCTTGGTCTGTATTACGTAAAATGAAAATATCTATTAGTAATTATATTAAACGTTATTAAACATAAAATTTAAACAAACAATATAAGTAATGACAAAATAATTGACACTTACCCTAAAGAAGTCAAGCAGATCCTTCCTGTCATCTTCTTCGACTTTGCTCCACTTTTTATGGAACTTTTGAAAATATTTTTTCCGGATGACATAGGTGATGCTTGATGAAGCTACCTTTGCAGGAAGAAGCCTGCATAATGAAAGATATATCGAACAATCAAATATATATAAGTCGTTGCATAATTAACTTTAAAAAAACAAACAATTTAATACTTACGCGTTACCACGGCTATAAATGACTTTGAGTCTAATACCATTAATAACAACCACCTCCACTCTCTCGTTATCAGTGGATGAATCACCTTCAACATTACCACCACCAACATCATGCTGAATATCATCCTGGGGCTCTGGTGTAGGCATAGATAACCCAGCTGATGGGCCCATATGTCCAGATGATGAGCCTATATGCCCAGCTGGTGTGCCATACCCAATTGATGTGCCATACCCAGCTGGTGTGCCATACCCAGCTGGTGGGCCATAAGCTGCATACGCATCTGCTGGGCCCATATAATGCCCATGTGATGGTAAATGATACCATCCGGGGCCAGATGGAGACGGAGGTTGTGGGGCGGTAGCTGGTGGGCCCACATACATATGACCCCTCATATTCCCAATATTAAGTTCCACCTCACGATTACGCCTCCTCCTAGGAGGTTCATCGGTCATAGTCTGCTTCCCTTTATGAGGACGTCTCGGTGGGTCAGAACCTCCTCCTGGATCCATATCTATGAAAAAATAGAAACGAAATGTGATACTAACAACATTAATTATATATATTTATAAATAATTTAAATAAAGTAAATTAACAAGAACAATATTGATATATTAATGATTCTAATAAATTTAAAGACAACATAAGGAGTCAACATAAGTAGACAATATATATATATAAGATTAATCAAATAAAACATAAGATTAATCAAATTATTCATCTTGATTCTCTTCTTCATCTTCATTCTGTTCTTCATCTTCATTCTCTTCTTCATCTTCATTCTGTTCTTCATCTTCATCAACTTCTTCAACTAGGAGTCGATCATCACATAATGAGTCAATCGGTTCAAATTCAATTACCTCATCTACTCCTGAAATTTCATCCACCTGATAAGGAACCTCATCCTCCGCATCAGTGGCTTCAATGCGACCCCGTGGTTTTGTCTTAATTGCAACACACCATCCTCTCTGAGTTGATGGATATGGAACATAATACACCTGCCTCACATTTTCTGCCATGATAAACAGATCATAAAGTTTATACCTTCCATTCATTCGAATGTCCATAGTATTACATTTTGGATTCAATTTCATTCCTCTAACCGATGGATCAAACCATCTACAAAAAAACAAAACTATTCTTTTTTCATAGTCTAACAGTGGGTATTCAAGTTCATATATGTGTTCGATCACACCGTAGTAGTCATTTTCACCTCCTCCTGTTTCACCTTTAACATATACCCCACTATTAATTGTTTTTCCCCTCACTCCATGATTGAGTGTCAAATTTGTAACCGTTAACTAGGTACGTGTGCCACTCGGTCACTCAAGAAAAGGACCATCGGCTAAGTTTCTCAAGTGTCGGATTTGGGGAGTTGGTTCTGCTTCATAAACCTATGTAAACCACATATGGAAAAATAAGTCATGTCTCATATCTACTTTAAAGAATTATTCAGCGCCTTGGGGATTTGGTTACTTACTCTAGCCTTAAACCAGGATGGAAAACTTTCATGTATACGAATAGAAGATTCTTCAGTGCCTATACCCTCAATTCGTAAGAATGCACTGAAAAAGAATTATTATTACTCTTTAGATTGAAAGTTGATCAAAATCTGACTTAACATCATACAGTATATATTAACAACTGAATTGGGGCATACTCACTCAAGATATGGTTTAACTTCAGTGCAGTTGATCAAGACATGAACATGTGCTGATTTATGCTCTTTATCTGATAAGTAGTTGGTTGACTTCTTTCCCGAAGGGCGACCAGGTTTGATAAACACAGATAAAGTGAGCGGGTGTCTTTCTTCTTCAATCTCCATTTCATTTCTATTATTTGTTGACAACATAAAGTTGTTGAAATAATGTGAACAAAAATAAATTGTTTCACGGTGTAGATAAGCTGTTCAGATCGATCCTTCAACTCTAGCTTTATTCTTCACCGATCGTTTATAATCACCCATTAATCTATTTGTTGAACGAAAAATACTTCATTAAACTAATAATCATACTAATTAAGATAGTTTTAATAAAATGTTGAAATAGATAATTACCTCTCAAATGGATACATCCACCTATAATGAACTGGTCCACCAAGCCTTGCTTCATACGCAAGGTGAACCGGTAGATGCTCCATGGAATCAAAGAAACCGGGAGGAAATATTCTCTCCAACTTACAAATAATGAAAGGAATATTCTGCTCCATCTTAATAAGATCATACCTTCTCAATGTTGAAGAGCACATATTTTTAAAATATTGACTCACTTCAATAAGTGGTTCCAAAACACACTTTGGTAATGAATTAAAAGCAATTGGAAGCAAACACTCCATGAATACATGACAATCATGACTTTTCATCGCATACATCTTCCCGGTGTTCACATCGGCACATCTTGCAAGGTTAGAAGAATAACCATCTGGCATCCTCAATTCTTTCAACCATCGACAAACATCTTTCGCTTCATCTGATGTTAAGCAGTATTTGGCTTTGGGTTTTAACATCTTCCCATTAGGCATTTCCACCAAATTCAAATCAGATCGATGTTTGCTACAATAAAGAGCAGAATCCAATCTAGCCGTATTATTGTCTTTGGTTTTATCTTTCACATTCATCACAGTGACAAATATGTTGTCAAAGAAATTCTTCTCAATGTGCATAACATCAAGATTGTGCCTCAACAAATTATCTTTCCAATATGGGAGATCCCAAAATATGCTTTTTTTTGTTCCATTGTGCACCTGTTCATAACCATCCAGCCGGGTGAGCTCCCCTACCTCTGTGGCTTGTGGCAAATCCATAACTCTGCTCCAGATTTCACCTGATGTCAACAAAGGCGGTGGTCCATCTGTTTCAACTGCCCCTTTCTTGAAGGCCTTCTTGTTCTTTCTAAATTTATGATCTTGCGGTAAGAATCTACGATGCGAGTCAAACCAAGAACTCTTGCCCCCGTACTTTAGCGTAAACGCCTTTGTGTGTTCCATGCAGTGGGGACATGCCAATTTACCGTGAGTCCCCCAACCAGACAACATACCATAAGCAGGAAAGTCGTTAATTGTCCACATCAATGTGGCTCTCATCATAAAATTTTTCTTTCGTGCTGCATCATATGTCAAAACACCCCCCCACAATCTCTTAACATCATCAATCAGAGGTTCCAAAAAGATATCAATGTTAGCTTTTGGATTGGATGGACCAGGTATCAGACAAGTCAAAAACATATACGGTTTGTCATGCACATCTTAGGAGGAAGATTGTAAGGGGTAACAATGACTGGCCAACAAGAGTAGGGTGACGCCGATGCTTGGATATATGGAGTAAACCCATCAGAGCACAAGCCAAGCCGAACATTCCGTGGGTCTGAGGCAAAATCTGAATGCACTTGATCAAAGTGCTTCCACGCTTCACCGTCGGATGGGTGGCATAAAATTTTGTCTGAGGTACGCCTATTGTCATAATGCCAAGTCATTTTATGCACAATTTCGGTCGATGCAAACATTCTTTGCAACCTTGGAACTATAGGCAAATAAAACATCGACTTTACATGGATAGGTTTATAATTACGTTTTTCCCCTTTACGATCATGATACCTTGGGTTTCCACAGAATTTGCATTCAAGTAGCTCAGCATCATTTTTACCAAATTCGTTGTTGTAAAACAACATGTGCCCTTTCTCACAACATTCAATCTTCTTAAATTTCAATCCCAGCTTCGAAACTAACATCTTTGCTTCATAATAACTTTTTTGCAAATAATCCTTATTAGGTGTGGCTTCCAACATCATTTCAGTCACATAGTCTAAACCCACCTCAGAAATATTACTCATGGACTTGAGACTTAAAAGTTTCACACACATAGATAATTTTGACTGTGGCATTCAAACAACGGTTTGTTTGAATCTCTTAACAAATGATAAAATTTTTGTGCTTCTTCATTTGGAAGTTCATCATGATCGTCACATTGAGGCTCATCAAATGGCACATTCACCCTGAGACCATCACAAATCATGTTTTCCATCGACTCAAAAATTTCATTACGTGGAACACTAACACCAGAACTGCTTGAAGCCCATACCTCAAAATTTTGACGTCGTTGTTCTCCATGGTCCACCCAAATCCAATAATTAGGCCTAAATCCCCAATGATACAAGTGCTCCCTGATTTCATTATCGGTCCTAATAGGTACACCGTCACATTTTAAGCATGGACATCTAACACCCTTTTCCCGTTTAGCCAATTCATGTCGCCACGCTACCACAAGAAACTGTTCAACCCCAATTACAAAAGATTCCTTCAAACCCGCTCTTCACGGATATAACCGATCACACACCCATTCACGATTAAATTCATACAAATTCATCTACACGCATTTAAGAAAACGTGTTAGATTCCCTTAACATTCCCAATAATCTATCAAGTTAGTGGCATCGATATGATCTCAGTGGAGATGATTTCGAGCCGAATATGGGGGTTAAGGACAGATCGGACAAAACCCTTTTCCATATAAGTAGTGAAGGATCGAAGTTATTTCTAACTCCCAACCTTAAAATTGTTAGTATCGCCTAGCAATTATCTCAATGGAGATGATTTCGAGCAAAATATGGGGGTGAGGGACGACATCACCTCACCCTTTTCCATCAACAACACACAGTCATCTAACCTAGGGTTCATGAAAACAACAATTAAACACTTTTCAACTAACCGTTATGAGATTGAGGATGGTGCGGTGGTTCGGTGATGATGCGCACTCCGGTGCGGTGGTTCGGTGACAGTGCGCACTCCGGTGCGGTTGTGAGACTTCAAACACCAACAATTTCAATCCTAAACCATTTCAACTTTAATTTCAATAACTAACTTCAATTTCAACAAACAACTTCAATTTCAACTTCCAAAATTGTCTATTCTACACAATTTCTACAAATCCTAATCCTATTTTGTTATTCTAATCCTAATCCTAATCCTACACAATATCTACAGATTCTAAATATCTAAATATTTGTTCTCCTACACAATTTCTCCATATCTAAAACGAAAAAAATGAAAAAAAAACGAAAAAAATGAAAGAGGAAGACAAACCTCCGGTGGTGGTGGTTCATGGTGGTGGTGGTGGTGGTTGTCAAGCTGTGTTGGTGGTGGAAATGAGAGAGGGGTTAGGGTTCGGTTTTAGGTGAGAGAGAGAGAGAGGGCGACAGAGAGGGAGAGAGGAGAGTTTGGGTTCGGTTTTGGGTGAGAGAGAGGGCGACGGAGAGAGAGAGAGAGGGCGACGAAGAGAGGAAATGAGAAAGGGCGACGGAGAGGAGAGGTTCGTGGTGGTGCTGGTGATGCTCGTGGTGGTGCTGTGTGGTGGTGGAGAGGGAGGAGAAGAGTGAGGGAAGTGAAATGAAACAGAAAAGGGTGGGTAGCTGAGTGGTTTAATTAAGGTTTGCGACGGAATTAGCGACGGAAGTTCCGTCGCTAACCCTGCACGTCTCCCAAGCGCACTGCAATGGTCAGAAACAGTTTGCGAGGGACTAGATGACCCGTCGCTAATTGCCTTGGTTATTGTGCTGCGCAGATTTCAATTTGGCGCCTAGCATTTAGCGACAGAATGTTCGTCGCTAATGCTCAATTTTCCGTCGCTAATTATTAACTACACGAGGGACCCTTAATCTGTCGCAACTTCCGTCGCAAATGGAAGTTTTTGCGACGGACGCTTATTCCGTCGCTAACGTCCGTCACAAATAGACATATTTTTTGTAGTGTAAACAAAGAAATGAACTTTGATACACCTATAAGATAGCTGATTACAACTCATAGATTTTAGAGTAAAATTGTTGCCTATCTTCAGATCAGTGTTGTTGTTAGAAAACAGAATGAGCGATACTAACATTTGTAGTTTTTATTATATCTTTTTTGAACAATCATATACAAAACAACAAAGGAAGGCAAAAGGAAGTTAGGGTTTCGATTAACAACAACAACTACTGATCTAGAATCCAAAACAACAACTATTCAAACCTAAATCAAGCCTTAACAACTACTGACACTACTAGAAATAGGGAGATTTCTTACGAAAATTCAAACGGATCTGGGATAGATATCAAACGTTTTTCGCATTGGGACGGATACATAGTTTGTGACAGATTTCGCACAGAATGTCTCCCGTTCGAAAAACCCTCGTTGCAAATTCAAGAAATCCGTCCCAAATTTCGTCCCAACTCATTTTGAACGGATTTCAAACGAGTTTTAGACGGAGTCTGTTCGAAATACATTCGAAATCCATCTCAAATCTGTGCGAAATTCGTCTCTAATTTTTTTCGACCGAAATCTGTTTCAAAATTTTTCGAATTAAGATATAGTTTTAGACGAAACCTATTTCGTCTGAAATTTCCTTCCGAAAATGCTGCTTTTCTAGTAGTGTGATTCCAACCGAAAATGGGTGGGGTTAGGGTTTTGATTCAAAAATGGAAGGGTATAGGATTTAATGGTGCAAAATTGGGGGTTAGGGTTTCGATTCAACCTAAAATGGAAACATTTTTATAAAATAGGTGTAGATAGGAAGAAAAAACAATCAAATTTTAAGAAGAAGAAGAGAGGAGAGTGATTGCAAAAGGAGATGCGACAAACAGAGGAGACACATTGGTCACTGGTGGTGGTGCTGCATGCAAGGCGGGAGGTGAGGTGGAGGCGACAGTGGAGGAATGGAAGAGTTGAGGGTGGTGGTGTTTGAGAGAGAGAGAGAGGAAGAGAGAGAGAGAGAGAGAGAGAGAGAGAGAGAGAGAGAGAGAGAGAGAGAGAGAGAGAGAGAGAGAGAGAGAGAGAGAGGGAGAGAGAGAGAAAGAGAGAGAAGGAGGGAGGGAGGGAGGTAGAGTGTTCTGTGATGAGAAGAGGAAGAATGAGGATTGAGTGAGGGAAATGCATCTTAATAATCTAATCGACATTTTAGACGAAAACATCTGTCTGAATTAGCGACGGAATCTATTTCCCGTCGGAAATCTGAGCACAAAATCATTGGCGCATTCACTGAACACGTAGTGACGCCTTATTTTGTCGGAAACACGCACATTATTGACGTGAAAAAAATCCATCGAAAATACTTGGTAGGTAAAAGAGATTTTTCTTGTAGTGAAAGATAAAAGAAAATACGAATATATATGTTAAAATTTATTCTTGGGGAGGTCAACTTAATGATCATATAGGATAATATATTTACTATTAACAATAAAATTAGAATACACAACATGAGATAGAGAACGTTAAAAATTGTAATTTATTGAGACATTGTGTATTGGAACAAATAAAAAATTGGGATGGTTTTCTTCCGTTGATGGATCATCTATTGCAAAACTTATACTCAATTATCAGTATGGAGCAGCGTTAAAACTCTGGGCCAGCTGTCCTGCCCCTCGAGGCACCTACCTACAATGAGTAAGGGATTAGTCAATACTGTCCGTGTGTTTACCAAAAAAACCCTAACACGTTTCCCATTCTTTGCAAACCCTTCACACCCACGATTTTTTTTAGATAAACCCTTCACACCCACGATGTCTTACGACGCTGTGTTTCTCTTCTTCCTGCTGCCAGGTACTCCTCCTCCCATCCTTTTTTATGCTTTTATGATCTCAATGTACGAACGCAGTCGCCGCCACAATTTCTTTGTTTCTGTTTGCCGCTCTCCCTCCTCCCATTCTTCTTTACACTTTTCTGTTGGCCGCTCTCAATGTACGAACGTATTTCGAGAATCTTGTTAAGCATTGATGTAGTTCTTTAGATCATGCAATATGTGTTGAAACTTGAGAGCCCTATCTTTTCTGCGTGATGCAAACCCTCTAGAGTTTGTGAACAATTGTGAAATTTTCCTTGTGAATTTGGTTTTTGTTTTATTGCTTTGTTATGATATTTGGGTTTATTTAATTGCAGAGTATTTATTCAATTGTCATTGATATTTGGGTTTTTTTGTGAGAATGTGTGTTCTCTTTTTCATTTGAAATTGTCCTTTAATGTACATGGGGAAAAGATTACAAAAGCAAGCCTGATTAGAACTGGTTCACAGTAAAATGGGTCGGTTGGGTGGGATTGAGTGTGATGCTACCGCTGAGATGCCTTTGTTTTGGTGTTGCGTGCTGCTGTGTTAGTGTTGTGTTGTTGTGTGAGCAACTATGTGCTGCTGAGATAGCATTTCTGCAGGCTGAAATTACTAGATGCAGTAGGTGTTGTGTTTTTTTTTTCGCTGAAATTACAAGATTAGATGCAACAATGCATGAATGAATTTGTTCTGTTAGAGGTATAGAGAGAAACATGGGTACATGTGTTGTGTTGTGAGTCCTTATCTTGACCCTAGCTGGGTGCTCTTAGAAATACGAGCGCACTCATAAAATCGAAAGATACTTCTTCTCCAACAATTAAATGCTTGCTAGGTTTCCAATGATTTTGTTTGCATTATTACTTTTTTCCACTTCCCAAAAACTGATTTTTGACCACATGATACAGTCTAAGTCCATTAGTACATTAGTTGGGAACAAAAGCTGAAGAGTTAGAAGGAGTGGAGATATACCCAGGATTTGCTGCTAGTGAGGTATTTTTGCATTTGTTTGGATGTTTACTTCTCTGCATCTGTTGTTGTATACAAGTGTATTTCCTTGCAAAAAAAAACATTGTATACCAGTAAAAAATAAGGGGTGTATGCTTGTTTTTCTTCTCTATCATTTTTTATTGCGTATAATGTTTTTATTTTTGTGTCATAATTTTATTGCAGGCATATATATGGCTCCAAATGATAATACCGAACATCCTACCGAAGCAAGCGTGGTTTGATTATCATGAAAAAGTCATTAAGAATAGAAGCAAAGGAAGAAAATTTGAGGTAAAATATACTAGTTGTTTTGGATAAATTATTGAATTAATTGGAAGGTCTTTTGGGTTGCATTAGTCCAACATTTTTGCAGATTTTGATGAGAGTTTTGTGATTCGTTGCTTGTGCTCTTTGACTAAAAATGCGATCAAGCCTTTTCTTTGTTCTTTCTTTACTAACCCAAGATTACTCCTATCATTTTATTAGGTTACTTGGAACGAAAGAGGTCAGGCAATTGAGCCTAATGGAAGAAAGTTAATTTTTTTTTTAAAAGAAAATTAACTGTTTAATAGCGCTTCTTCAAGAAAGCGTTGTAAAAAGTAAACCCAGCTGTAACATACAGTAGCGCTTGTGGAAGAAAGCGCTATCAAAAGACTAAATACAACAACGGGTCCCTTATGAAGCGCTATAAAACAACACACACAAAATAACCCAACGTACCATACAATAGCGCTTATTGAAGATATAACTTTTAAGGAAACAAAATAAGATAAAAAGATATATATTAAAATTCTCCAAAGCACTTTACCAAAATAACAGCAAAATCACAAATTAAAATTAAAATATTGAAGTTCTCCGAATTGATTCACTAGTACAATTAAGGGATACAACACCGACTAAATTGGACATTCTACACGAGTTATAAAGTGATGTAGTTTCGATGGGTGTAGTAATTGGAGTTTTAATACCAATTTTTTTTTAACAACCAGCGTTAAACGATTCTTATTAAAATCCTAAACCAAATCACCCATAGAGTGTTTTTACGCCGGTTATTAACAAAAACCTGACGTGAAACTATTTTTCTTTTTAAATTTATATATTTTACTTCTTTTCAGCATCCCAGTTCATAAACAATTGTGGAATCGAAAATACAAACACAATTATAACCACAAGAATACTGCCTTCAATAAAACCTAACATGACTCGTTGCTTCTTCTTCTTCTAAGAACAGACGGTGCCGCCACATTCTCTCTAAAATCACCATTGTTTTTTCTTCTCTATTCATGTTCTCTCTTATTTAGTCACCAAAAAAAAAAAATCAAACTTCGCACTCCTATACTAGATCACCTACTGAATCTCTTTATGGCATTATTTTGGTCATCTAAGATAGAAATTACACTGTATTTTGTAATGTATATTTGTGATTCCAGACATCACGGTTGTCATATGGAAAAACAGACTTTTTTTTTGGGTTCCTCACGTCGAAACCTTCGAGAAACAATAATGCTTTTCTTATTTTGTTGAAGTTGAGAATCGACCTGTTTTGTCTGTGACTTCAACTTCCGTCTCATTTATGGCCACACCGATGATCATCTTGAAGAACCAAGACTTTTTTGTACTCATCGAAAAGAATACTATCATTCTATTCGATCAAATTCGCAAACCGAGACATTTCAAAAATGCGTCTCGTTCTTCAATGTCCTTCACCTTTCTTCAATACCGTTAAACACTACTCAAGAGGATTCACGGTTCCTTCATTTCTTCGACCGTGAAGGACATTCAAATCATTTAAGGATACCCTCTCTTTACTTTTCTAATTCTATTTTCGTGGTAAGCACATGTTCTTCATATTCAAGTCCTTTATTTGAGTTTTATAAACTTCAATAGCATGTTTCTGACATATATTCTTCTACCGATGTTAGAATCACATGTTGTTTGAAGCTACACGCTCGTAGCAACGTCTTTAGCGCTATAATAGCAAGTTTAACCGTTTTGGACCTGACATTCGTGGTAAGCCTTTATGCCCTAGATTTTTGGTTATCTTAGTCCCAACGGACAAAGATCTAATACCGTACCTTTGCCTTTTGTTATTCGCAAATTCCAGAATCACCAAAGGATTAATATAAAAGTGATTTAATTCTATTTTGGAGGACATGAGTTGCTGTTTTTTGACACTCCCGTTCGCGATTGATTGAATTCGAGGTAAGAAGAGGGGGATGATACTAAGGAACATAGTAGTTTACGATGCAATTGACATAACTGGGATGTCCCATGAATCCTACTTCTTACAATGACAATAGTTTTGTGTGTAAACCATTGTATGAGAAATGGGTTTTATATGTCTTATTCTATAATTTGGTTATATCCTTGTAGGAGAAATGAGTCTATTATAATTTGATGATGTTGATGATATGCATAAATGCTATGTGTGGTTTTTGAGCATGTTATGCCTATATGTTGTTGTTGTTATTTTTATGGTTGTCGTTGTTGTTGGTGATTATAAGGGACCAACTGATGGGATTGAGTCTCTTTGTTAATGTATACAGGATAACCTCCCTAGAGGAGATATAATTGTTAATGCTATTGTAGTTGGGTAGTTATTATTAATGAACTCTAGGATAGTAAACCTTACTTAACCCTTCAATAAGTTGATGATTAAATTATAAGGTTAGATAGCCCATAAGTCAAAGATTGATGATGTACTCATGGTCTAGACCGTCTCTAAGTTAAGTAACAAGCTTAAACTATAGTATAGGACATTCGGTTGATGATACTAAGATTCCTAAGCGATTTGATGGTTTAATTCGAATTAATAATGACTTAGAATGCTTTCCAAACACAGATGAAGATGTTAATTGATTAGGTAATGATTAGAGCAGTGCAAATCATCTGAGAGATGTTTTTGACTTGTGCTAATCTAATAGAGGTAAGATGCTAATCGATTATAGTAGCTAAGATCACCCAAAAGGCATTTTGGAGTCGTGTTAATGGATTAAAAAGGACCATTATTCGATTAGGACAATAATGAACCACGTAGGAGACAATTTAGAGCCTTTTAATAGAGTAGGACTAAGCTATTAATGGATTAGGACTATTTTAGGTGTGTTTTGAATGATTATTGACCATTCCTAAGTTTGTTTTTAGTGACCTTAAACCAAAGATGATGATCAAAGGATTTAAAACCATAGATAACCTTAGGAAAAACAAAGAAATGGATGAAACCAGAAAAGTAGAGATAGACATTGTTACTTAGGATTAGTGGGGACTAGGGATGTAGATATGATTATATATGATTTAAAACCATATATAGATAACATGACAAGTAACCACCCAATTGATGACGATACCCTTGGACTTAGGAATTCTTAGGGACATTGATGATGATGATGATGATGATGATGATGATGATGATGATGATGATGATGATGATCAATGGGTTTACCCGTTTGAGGAATCTTTTCGAAGTATGTGCTAGTTGTACCTCGATAGTTGAAATTTGTAGGAGGAACCTTGTTGCAATATGGGCGAGCCGTACCTCATTGGTTGATGACGATAGTGATAGGCGGGATGGTAAGCAAACGATTATGAGAGTAGTAATAGAGACGTCCACGACCCAGTCTTGCGGGTAGCGCTAGTGGGGAGGTCATAAGCGAGGCACTGTTGGGGCATTCCACAAAACACTAGAATACCTTGACAAGACTCAATCTATTTCCCGGGATGTTGAGGGAACTTGCATCCGCTTACCTAGAGTTAGATTCATCCAGATGTATTGACAGAGTAGTTGGGGGTTTAAGCACGATGTTGGACTAGTTGATGTTAGGATTGCATTGATGTGGTAGTCCTAGGACGGTTCATTAGGTCGCGACGTTGATCATGGTTGATGAAGATCAGTTAATGATTGGTTGTGTATGTGTGTTATGTATGGTGTATCCACTATCGTTGATTTTTTTATGTTATGTGATTTTGTGACTCTTATTTTTTGTGGCTACTCGTGTGCCATTGTACACGTTTAGGTGATGAGCAAGCAGATAGTGATGAACCTGTCAACGTGGATGTCGAAGATTAGTTCAGTGAGACGAAGACTTTAGTTATTATCATTTGATTATCCGTCTATTTTTCAAAAGTTGTAATAAGTGGTAAAAGCTCTGACGCATGTGACACGGGGTAGTATTGGGTTTTGACCGTACCATTAGTTTTGGTTTGATTTGTATTTCAGTGTTTGTTGGTCATACGTGTTATTTCGCTTGACTTGAAGTTTTTATAAAGGCACAATTTTATTTGATTTTTTTTATTTACGTCACATTTTCCAAATAGAGTAGCGGGTGTCCCAATGAGGGTCAAGATGTCCTCCAAGTCTTCAGAATGTTCATTTCTCTCTTCTGTTTTGACCACTGTGTCACCAATATACACCTCGAGATTTCTGCCGATTTGGTTCATGAAGACTCGGTCCATCAAACATTGGAAGGTTTCTCCAGTATTTTTTAGATCGAATGGCATTACCGTGTAGCAGTCATTGCAAGCATTCGTCATGAAGGTTGTCTTCTCAACATTATTAGAATCCATCTTAATCTGGTTATAATATGAATAAGCATCCATGAAGCTCAACTTCTTGTAACCTGAGGCTCCATCAATCAGGCTATCAATGTTAGGAAGAGGATAAAGGTCCTTTGGCCATGTTGCATTCAGGTCGATGAAGTATACATAAATTCTCCGTTTACGACTAGACTTGCGAACTAGCACTACATTATATAGCCATGTTGGGTAATGGATTTCCTTTATGAATGAGGCGTCAAATAATTTTGTGGTTTCCTCCATCAGCGCTTGTCGTCGCTCCTCACCGTGTTTTCTTTTTCTCTAGAAACCTATTTAAGAAAAGGGTTTAGAAATAAATAGTGACAAATAAAGGAATCGTCATACGTGACATGTTTGCATGGGTTCATGAAAATAAGTCATTCTTTCTCTTCAGCAAAATTGTAATAGTTTCATCTTCCTTCTCGGAGAGAGAAGAACCTATGTTGGTGACTTTCAGTGGTTTGTCTCAGGTTTTCTGTAGGTTCAAGTATCTTGTCTGAGAAACCTTCTATGGTATCCAAGCTGGAAAAGTTGATGTTTTGGGAGCTCTCTTTTGGTGGATGCTCTCCATTGTATTTTCTTGGTTCTAAGGTCGTCTCGGTAGCACTCTATGGTTGCTTCCTGTTCAGCTTTCAAAATCCCTATGCTTCCATTGTCTAATGGGTACTTGAGTGTCAGGTGGAGGTTCGACAGGACTTCCCCTAAGGCATTTGATGTTAGGTGTCCTATAATGACATTATAGAAGGAGGAAGCATTAACCATTAGGTAGTGGACCCGTATTGTTGTCGATTTTTGACCTGTTTCGAATGTGGTATTGAGGGTAATGTACATGAACTTGTTCGCCTGCAAAAACCAACTAGGGAACCACTAAAGGGTTGTAACTTCTCACTAGACAATTGTATACCTCCGAATGCATCCCAATACAAGACATCGACCGAGCTACCTAGGTTAATTAATTCTCAAGAGCCGTTAAAATTCAGCATTTAGTTTATCACCACCATTGGGATGTCATCATGGGAAGCAATTCCTTCAAAGTCCTTGGCCAAGAAGCTTGTGTTATAGTTCTTGTCCAGACTCGCCTCTGGGAATAGTCGGCTATGTGCATGACTTGCTGAACATACTACTTTATAGTTGAGCTTGTTTCTCCACCACCTGCGAAGCTGCTGGCAATGGTGTGGAATGTATGGCGAACTATTTCAACATCTTCTATCTTGTCATCTTCTTCCCTGCTATTCTATGTGGGAGACTTTAGATTTTCCCCGAGAGGCCAACCTGGGCTAGCTTCCAAGTCACTTCCTCGGACGCATTTCTTTGGAGCCCCTTTTAGATTAGTTTTTCGATATCATTCTTAAGGACGTAACACTCCTCTATGTCATGCCTACAAGATTTGTGTATTTCGCACCAACGGTTTGATTCTTTCCCAATATTTTCTTTGAGGTAACCATCTCAGGAATAAGTATGGTGTTGATGATTTCCTTCATGATTGTCTCTCGCTTTAGAATTAGAGGAGTGTGGACTACCGAGAGTGATACTCGGTCTTTTTAATAGGGGCTCTTTTCTGGTCAAGAATCCTTTGGAAGTCATCCCTCCTGGAATGACAGGCATTCACCCTCTTTCTCTCGTTTCTCAACTTCACTTCCCGGCGTTACTTTCCTTGGCCTTCATGGATACTTTGACCCGGGCGAGGACCTCTTGCATGTTAGCGACTGGTTTGTTGGCGAGAGACACATTGAATTTCCCCCATCTCAGGCTGTTGGCGAAAGTATCTGCGAATTGTTTGTCTCTCATGTTCAACGTCAATGGTGATGTTGTTGAAGCGAAAAAGTTACTCTCGGATTGATTTGTTGGGCCCTTGATAGGTGTTGAAAAGAGTAGCGATTGTAGTGTTTTGTAACACCTGTCAGAGAAGTTCCTGAGGAACTTCTTGGCGAGGTCTGCGTAATTCAGACAGAATGCTTGATGAGACGCATGATTCAATGTGGAGGGGTGCCTTTCATTGTTCTTGAGAATAGTTTTCACTTCAACGTTTCATGTGCTTCGATGATGGACATCTGAGTTTTGAATACGGTGAGATGTTCCCGTTGGTCGCACTTTCCATCATAAGTGTCCAGAGGTGGGGGTTTAAAGGTCACAAGAAAGAGATCGTTCATAATCTCATCATTTAACGTTTGGGGGTTCTCAATATGGATGTTGTTGGGATTGTTAGGGTCCCTCTTCCGTTGAATAGTGGTCATCTGTTCTTGGAGGGCTTGGTTTTGCTTGCGCAATTCATCAACTACTACAATAGGCGAGGATGCAGTGATGTTTTCCACGATTACAAGAGGCTGGATGATGTTTTCCACCACTACAATAGGCGGGGATGCGAACAGAGTAGAAGTTCAGATAGAACCCAAAGAATTCGAAATGGGTGGTTCTTCGTTCCGTGGTGGGCCACGGCGAGTGGTCACCATGGTGTAGGAAATCATGCAAATGGAATGAAGGTGCGACCGAGAATGATTTTACCGAACCCTACGGTGGACGCCAATGTACTTGAATAAATAATTATACTAGGAGATTACAGGGATTTTTTAGAGTAGCCTTTTGTCTATCTCTGCGTATCTATGTTGAAAGGTATCGATCCCTTTTCCTTCTTCCTATATCTCTATATCTAGCGTCCTGGTAGCTGTTTTGGCAGTTACCAAGAGCAATTTCTCTTTCTCTTCAAACTGCTCGGTCCCTTGCTTGTCTTAGTCGAATGGGCTTTGTTCTTCTCTTTCAAGAGATCGGCCGAGCCATTGAACCTATATGGAACATATGGTCTGAATTAGCGTTGACCAATTAGGAATATTGATGATGGTCCACTTCGTTATGGCTGATTTACGCTAGCTCTTCCGCTGAGCTACAAGCCAGACGTGGGTCTATAATGGAGGTCGTGGGAGCGTTCTCGTGCATAGTGAGGAAATGGAGCACCAATGGAAGACCCACAAGCATAACTTGTAACACCCCCTTTTTCCTAACCTTTAAAAGTGGTGCTACACTTAAATAATAATCCCATTTCTAATTTCTTTTGAAAATGTATTGATTCAAAGTAGATATGAGTTCAAATTGTCAACTAAAGTAAAAATAATTGTCTAAATGTTTGAGAAGATATAAATGAAAATCATATCATACAACATCATAATATATATATATATATATATGCATTACATATAGGTCACTGTCTGTCAGGTCATGATCATGCCCTTAGGCTTACAAAGGGTTAACAACTAAATATCACATCTCACAAAAGTAGCCAAAAGGTAGTACGTCCTACGAGGTTATATCTGTCATAAGTCAGGCTGAGTCCTAATTAGCAGTCAGGTTACTATACCGAAATACCTGATAGTTACTGCCTCAAAATATAAAGTTATAAGAGAATACAATACATCATAAATCCCATGAAACTCTTATACCCTAACCTCCAAAAAGTCATAAAAAAACCCAACATCCCATAAATACTAATGATAACCATTGGGGATATCCACGATGGCACCACCACTATCGGAACCATCAGACGGTTCCCACTCAGGCACAACAGGGACTGGGGCTGCAACTTCAGGAACTACGGCATCAGGTACTACTACCTCGGGTATCACCCCACCTGGTATCAATGCATCTATCATTCTATCCATGGGTAACATCCTGTATTAGCTCTTTTAGTAAAATCATCAGTCTTACTCATCTAATCCATAATCAACTTAATAATCAGTTCCCAAAATCCATAGAACAACTTATGAGATTTCACCTTAGCTTATCAATATCCTCCTAAGTTATGTCAATAAGTAAAATAGACACCCAATATTTTACTTAAATCTAAAGAGGTACTTATTTTGCTAATCCCAAAAATAAACTCTTGTAAACAAGATCACCAAACACACAAATCACTTAAGAATAACTAGATAATATATATATACAAGCAACACAAAATTTGTGCCCATCAACTTATTATTAGTATTTCCCCTTACCTTGAAATTGTTCCACAATAGCTTGTCGGACACTTTCTTCAATTCCCTCAATACCTATTACTCATTAAAAACAACTATGTCTTAATATACTATACTCATAACTAAAAAAAAGTATTTTACTAAAACTCTACTTAAACTACATTCTAACATAGAAGTAAGGATATAATAAAATAAAGGCTTAAATATCATTTACCCCCTGCAAATATCACGTTTATCCATTTACCCCCCTGCAAAAAAAATCTTTTAAAACAAACCCTGCAAAATGTAATTGTATCCAGTTACCCCCTGCTGTTAGTTTTGGCTAATAGCGTTAATATTTGCAGGGGGGTAACTAGAAACACTTAATATTTGCAGGAGGGTAACTACACCCAACTTAATATTTGCAGGGGGGTAACTAGAAACACTTAATATTTGGAGGGGGTTAACTAGATCCCAAATGTCAGCCAAGTCAGCCTAGACTTAACATTGTTAGCCAAAACTAACAGCAGGGGGTAACTGGATACAATTACATTTTGCAGGGTTTGTTTTAAAAGTTTTTTTTTTGCAGGAGGGTAAATGGATAAACGTGATATTTGCAGGGGGGGTAAATGATGTTTAAGCCTAAAAAAAACACATAATTTTTTTTTAGAGAAAAAAAAATAAACTAAGGGCAAAATATCTATATCATTTAGTGTGTGAAGCAAGAGAGGAAGTAAAATAATAATAAAAATAAATAAATGTTTGAAAGTTGTCTAAAAGTGTCAAATGTGGTTCCTTGTTTTTGAAAAAAATAATAATAAAATCAACAAACAAGAATTTAAAAGCAAGGAAAGGGAGAGAGAAGAGATCAAAGATTGAAAACCTGATTCTTTAATCTGCTTGCGGATGTGTGTGATGAAAGTGAGAGTGAAGCTCCCTATTTATAGTGGAAAAAAGTAGGTTTGCCGGCAAAGTGAAACTCACACGTACCGGTTTTTTTTTCTTTTTTCATCACTCTCTCAATTTCTATATCTATTTATTTTGTTTTTCGGTAATAATAAAAGACATATTTTTAGGTAAAAAAAATGCAGATACTATTTCGATCTTTATATTTTATAGAACTCAAATATCTAAATTTCAAAATTTTCTGATAAGTTTGGACTTTTTAGTGCAATACAAATTTACACAGAAAGATACTTTTTAGCTATAATTTGATAGAGTTTTTTTAGCTCAAATTTTTTTGATAACCCACTATAATATTTCTCTTTGGTTCCACAAAATTATTTTTAAAAAACTCTCTCTAGATACGAAACTAATTATTATTTCATATAAGATAAATACACAGTTATAATACACACAAAGGAAGTCAAAATTCAGGGTGTTACATTACTACCCTACTAAAAAAATTTCGTCCTCGAAATTGGTACCTTAAAATAAACACGAATATTACGCTCTCATATTGTTTTCTAATTCCCATGTTGAATCTCCAGTTTTTTGATCCCATACAACTTTGACTAAAGATATTTGTTTTCCTCGAAGTTGTTTGGTCCTCCTATCTTCGATCCTTGCAGGAGATGTCTCATATGACAAATTTTCTTTTAACGGTACTTCATCGGGTTCAATTATGTGAGATGGATCAGAAATATACTTCCTCAACTGTGAAACGTATAGTACATTGTGAATGTTTGAAAGAAAATGCGGTAAAGCTATTTGATAAGCTACTGGACCTATGCGGTGAATATTTTGATATGGTCCAATGTATTTCAGAGTGAGTTTCCTTGACTTAATAGCTCTTCCGATTCCTGTCGTTGATGTAAGTCTTAAAAACACGTGTTCACCTTTTTGAAATTCGAGAGGTCTTCTTCTTCGATCAGAGTAACTTTTCTGTCTGCTTTATGCAATCTTCATCCTTGCACGGATCTGTTTGACTTTCTCTGTTGTTTGTTGCACAATCTCCGGTCCTAACATTGAACTTTCTCCATCTTGATACCAACATAATGGTGTTTGGCATTTTCTTCCGTACAAAGCTTCGTAAGGTGCCATTCCAATGCTCGAGTGAAAACTGTTATTGAAGGTAAACTCAATCAATGGTAGCAGACTATCCCAACTTCCGCTATTATCCAGAACACACGCTCTTAGTAAATCTTCCAGAGATTGAATTTTCCTCTCTATTTGTTCATCTGTCTGAGGGTGGTATGTTGAACTTAGCCTCAGCTTCGTTCCTAAAGCTGCTTGTAGACTTTTCCAAAAATGATATGTAAATTTCGGGTCTCGATCCGAAACAATACTAGAGGGAACTCCATGTAGTCTGATTATTTCCTTGATGTATATCTCAGTCAGCTTCTTCACATTGTAATTAACTCTCACAGGTAAGAAATGTGCCGACTTTGTCAGTCTGTCCACGATCACCCAAATTGAATCAAAATTTTGTGCTGTCCTTGGTAATCCTACTACGAAATCCATTGAAATGTTTTCCCACTTCCACTCTGGTATGTCCAATGATTGAAGCATACTGGCAGGTTTCTGATGTTCAACTCTTTCTGACATGTTAGACATGATGCGGCGTATTCTGCCACCTTTCTTTTCATTCCTGGCCGCCAAAATTTTTGCTTTAGATCTTGATACATTTTCGTTGCTCCTGGATGAATACTCAGCTTGCTCTTATGTGTTTCATCCAAAATCATTTTCCTCATTTCCAAATTATTCGGGATACAAACTCTCTCGTTGCATCGTAAAATGTCATCGACTCCCAAACTTAACTCTGCAGCTCTTTCCTGTCCGGTTAGTTTTGTTTTTTCCTGCAGATGTTCATCGTTTGCTTGTTGTTCACGGATATCTTCCATAAGTCCGCTTGACACCTTGATCATTCCTAAGGAAATATTTCCATTAGTCTGCTCCACAGTTAGATTTAGATCTCGAAATTTTTCTAACAGCTCTTAACTCCTTAGTCATCATAGCAGAAATGTGAACTGTCTTTCGACTCAATGCATCAGCTACAACATTTGCTTTTCCCGGGTGGTAAAGTAAGGTAAAATCGTAGTCTTTTAGAAATTCCATCCATCGCCTCTGTCTCATGTTGAGCTCCTTTTGATCAAAAAGATACTTCAAACTTTTATGGTCGCTGAAAACATCAAAACTTGCCCCATACAAATGATGTCTCCAGATCTTTAACGCAAAGACTACTGCAGCTAGTTCTAAATCATGGGTAGGGTAGTTCTTCTCGTGAGTCTTTAACTATCTTGAAGCATAGGTGTTGCGCCCCGAAAAATCCGGTTAAGGATTCCTCAGTTTGACAACGTGAAAAATTTTGAAGCCGCCACCAATATTTATTTTTAAAGACTAAAACATTGGAAAAAGTCTTTTGAACAAGGCGGATGGTCTTTCGAAAACATTGAGATGTAGGTTCGGGGGTCGGTTAGGTACGGGGAAGGTATTAGCACCCCACACCTCCTTTCTACCGAAAGGGAACCATTAACTTTGATATGTGGCTTAGAAAAAGTTGACTTGAAACGATTTCTGTTCTACTTCCTTTCTTTTTATTTCGTGTGAGAAATGGTTTTATTGAGGAGAAATATTTTTGGTATCTTTGAAAAAAAACGAGACAAAACAAAGATTTTTTTGAAAGAGTGCTTGACGGGTTACGACCCGCTCCTACGTACCCTCTCTAGAAGAGGGATCAAAGCTACGTAGTTCTCGGCTTTCAGTTTTGAAAATGTTTTTGTGTTTTATCTTATTTAATTTTTTTTTTGAGTTTTTGAAAAAGGACTCAAGTGTTCACGAATTACCAAACAAGCAACGGCTTCGAGTGGCGTTCATTACTAACTCGAAAGAAAAGAGTCGAAACCGGTAATCAAACAAGCAAAGGCTTCGAGTGACTACAAGTAACAACGTTTTATTATCTTTTTTGAAATCATTTTTGAAAAAGGTGAGCATTGGTGATAATTACGTTGTTTTTGAAATTGGAATTTATTTATTTTTTTAGTTAAGGTGTGGGAGCTTTCATGATAGCCAAACAAGCAAAGGCTTCGAGTGACTACCACTAATAACTCCTCATTAGCGATCAAACAAGCAAAGGCTTCGAGTGATGACTAATGATTTATTTAAGAAAAATGCCTTAGAGTTTTTGTTTGAGAAAACATTTGACTTGGGTTTGAAGACTAGTTTTGGAAAAGAATTTGATTTGGAAAAAGTTTTGAAAGATAAGTAGAACATTTCCATCAACATATCAATTTCTAACCAAGATACAATTCCCTTAATTACACTTCATACAAGCATTACAAATCAAAGAGATACATCTATGCATAAAAATGGCCCTTGGCCGAATGCTCCTCATGCAAAAATCAACATAAATTTCATGCTAAAGTTCACAAGTTAGCACACAAAAACATCACAAGATGCAACCCTATTCCAACATATGAGACTACAAGACAAACCTCAAGCAAGACATACATTTATTCAACAGCAAAATCAAAGGAAAAAAAAACAATGGAAACCCTAATCCTACCCTTGAACCCGAAACACAAACTAACCCAAACCAAGTCATTTTTCAACTACAAATCATCAAATACACAAAACAATACTTGAACCCTATTTTTACATTCTGGCCGAAGCTTATCAAACAATAATCCATCTTCAATTTCATACCAAACTTTGCAAATTATTATACAAAAGAAACATAAGACACCACCTTAAAGTGTAAACATTAAACAAAATTGAATCATATAGAGTAATCCTTTCACTTAGATTAAAGTGCCATGGGCACAAGTGAAAATCAACTTACCCCATCATCAACATCTAGCAATGAGCAACATAGAACGCATAAACCAAGAAAATAAAGTTGAATCCTTTCTAGCCATATTCACCACTTAAATTAAAGTGCACTAGGCACTAGTGGTGACTCACATAGCTAAATCATCAACAACTAACCAAAAACCAATTAAGGAACATATGAACTATGAAACTAGATTAGGGTAAAGATACATAAATAAACTAGTTTAGCAAATTAGCATATGAAAATTGAAGAGCATCTAAATAAAGTTGAATCCCTTCTAGCCATCTCCTCCACTTAAATTAAAGTGCACTAGGCACTAGTGGAGACTCATATGGCTAGATCATCAACAAATAACAACTAAAACAAATATTGAACAAGGAAAATTCATAAAGAAAGTTGAATCCTATCTTACAATCTTCTCCCTCAAATCATGGTGTTCTAAACACAAGGGAGAGTCAAGTTGTAAGATCATCAACATCACAAGGAATAAAAATCACATTTAACACAAGGCTTTAAACACTAATAATAAATCATCCTCAAGTGAAAAGGAACCACAAGATAAGTTTAAAAAAAACAGAAAATGCGAAATATAAGGGATATAAAATCACATGTTTATTTCATTTAAAAAAAAAAAACAAAGATCAACACAAACTAACAACAAGCTAAATTATTCAAAGGTGAAAAGCAATTTCTCACCCTAACAACAACAAACTACATTTTAAAAGTGAAAATGATGAGTATATCAAAAATAAAGAGGAGAATATGAGATGAAGATGATAAGATAAATCTTGATGCAAAATGTTTGAAAATGATGCTAAGACATTAGGAATTTTACCTTATCTCTGAAATAGGTAGAAAATTGAAGAAGTAGAGGAGAGGTAAACAAAGGGAAGCTACGGTTTTAATGGAGGAGAGGAGGAGAAGGATTATGTGCTTGATTTTTCTTCAGTGTGAGAGGAATGGATTGGAGGTAGTTTGATGATGAATTGGTTAAGAGAAATTGAAAAAAATGGAGGTGGTTTAGGAGAGGTGAAGCTACGGTTTTAGAGGAGAGGAGGAGGAGAGGAATTATGTGAAAATCTTAGAGTGAGATCAAATGAGAGCTAAGAAGGGTCCTCTTGTGAAGAAAGGGAGGGTATTTATAGTTTTTTTTCTAGGATTAATGGCACTTTGGTCTCTTATTTTTTTTAGGTGCTCTAGGATTGCATCTAAATTTGGAACCAAGGGTCAAGATCAAATGTCACATGGATTAGGGGCAATTAGAAAGCACAAAGTGAGGAGAGAGAGGGCTGAGGGGTGTAGCTTAAGGAGGTGAGTGAAGGATAAGTTTAATTACAAAAATGTATTTTCTCATGAAGCATATTACAAGAGTGCCATTTTAATTCAAATGAAGGGTGAGGATTGCATTTAACACTTGAATGGAAGGCCATGATTTAAACACAATTTGCAATCAGTAAAATAAACCAAAAATGGGGAAAAAAGGGGCTGGAATTCGCAGCCAAAGGATAAGAGAGAGAGAGAGTAATTGCAAGTTGTCATTGTACCATTTGTCTCCCACTACCTTTCTAATTATCCTTTCTTTTTCTTGATTTTTTTTCTAGATAATTCTTCATTAATCTTACCATTTTGGGCCTCATCCTATGATTCAATGATTCGGCTCTGAATTTTATGATCTCACCAATCCCAAAATTGATTCATTGACCCTACCTCAAAGGAAATGACCATTTTGCCCTTTTGTTCAAAAACCGAATTTCATGCCAAAAATATTCCCATGATGCACAAAAAATACACAACTCCACTCACTTGGACTCACATAAATTCCTCAAGAGATGCATAATGGTTTTTACCGAGAAATTATTTATTTTAGTGAAATGACCAAAATGCCCTTTTGGTCCCAAAAAACCCTAATTTTACTCCAAACTTCATTTCCACTCTAACAATGATCTTGAGACCCTTTGGATGACTCTAAAACTCTAGAAATGCATGCATGATGAGAAGATAAGTCTTTTTGGCGAAATTACCAAAATACCCTTTGAACTAGGAAAAACCCTAGAAACCCTAGAAATGCTCTAAAGTGCTCTCAAATGCCATGCAATGCTTTTCTAACCCTAAAATGCATTCTGAAACTTCTAAGATGCAAGCATGATGCTCTTCCTAACCTCTAGGATGAATGCTAAGACTTGATTTATTTTTGATTGAAAATTAGGGTTTTGACCTAAGCCGGACAAAATTGGGGTATGACAGCTGCCCCTCTTTATTTGGATTTTGATAAGGAATATGAATTGGCCGAAGCATATTCCGAGGCAAAATAGAAATAAAGAATTCAGAAATTATACCGATTTTGTCTGCTTAGGGAAACCCGAACATTCTCTTGTTTCTTCTTTTGAAAAACAATAAATAAAAACTGGTGTGCAAGCAGAAAAGGAAAATGGGCACTTTCGTGCAGAAAGCGGTAAAATAAGCACCTGGCGTGCAAAAGAAAAGAAAAAAAAAAAAGCACCTGACGTGCAAAACAGAAAAATAAGCACCTGACGTGCAAAACAGAAAAATAAGCACCTGACGTGCAAAACACAATAAAGAAAGCAATAAAGAAAAGGTATCGGCCCTCAGTAAGCCGACACCAAAGGCTGCCTAAAGCCTTTTAACGAACCGCGAACGATCCGAGCTTGCCCATGGGCATGGTGGTCTTCCCGAGCGACCGGGGGAGGGTACTTTATCAAGTCGCGATCTCGATATTTCCCTAGGACTGCGCCATGTCTTAGGCCGACACAACTATCCTTTTCGTCTGGACCTAACGAGGTCTGAATGACTTACCTGCGGCTCGAATACAGGGAGAAGTCTGAATGGATTCACTAATCCTGTTGGTTGATTGGCGCTTGGGCCTGAATGGACACTGGGGTCCTGAATGGATTCACTAATCCTGTTGATTGGTTGATTAAGGTACCTGCATACATTAGCTGATGCAAGGAATGGTGCATGGAGTGTGGATGCATGTTATGCACAGGCATGTCATGCAAGGGCATGTTATGCAAGTGCATGCAACGTTATGATTTTGGTGATGATGAATGTGGTGGAATGCTATTTCTTGATTTTTCTTTTCTTTTGTCAGCTTTCTTTTTCTGACTGTTTGTTTTTCTTTGTTTCTTTTCATTTTTTATGATCAGCTTTCTTTTTTCTGATCGTTTGTTTTTCTCTTTTACTCTTTTGCGCTTTCGGCTTATTTTCTTTTGCTGGTCCGTCCAACCTGTGAGACTGAGGGATTGATTAGAATTGCGGTGGCATATGAGCCGGGCACCAATTGCTTTGCGATTTGCCATCTGAAATGGTCTATGAGTGCAATTATTCTTTTGTGAGCTTAATTTTCTCAGCTACTTCCTTCTCTTGACTTTTAAGAATTTCGCAATGATTGTGATGTTCTATGATTTATGCACATGTTTTACAGGTCAATGCTATCATCATCATAAAACACTTATTTGAGCAGAAAAAGCAGAGAAATAGAAGAGCAAACAGATATGAGAAAGACTGAATTTTATTGATATGGAAACCGGTCGCACAAGAAGTTACGCCGATTATTCAATACATTTGAAGATTTAAACTACAAAAAGACACGAAAAAGAGAGAGGCTGATTTCTGACTGTCCGTCTCTATGGAATAGTGCCAACATTTATGTCTTCGACTTTGATCATCCTTTCATCCAAGTCTTCAGGAGGATTGTACGCCTTTCTTCACTTTCCTTGCCCAAGCTTTCTGACCATAATTTTTGCCTGGATCGCCCTTTGCGGGTTTTCAATCCACCGGGTCGCTCTGATTTTGCCTAGGTCGCCCTTTGCGGGTTTTCAACCTAGCGAGCTAATTCTTACTTGGCTTGTCTTTCTCTTTTTTCATCTATTTCTTTTAGGCATAATACTTCTTCACTTGATCGGAATTGACTGGGTTCTTTAAATCTTCTCCATCCATATTCGTGAGTATCAGCGCTCCTCCAGAAAAGGCTTTCTTGACTACATAGGGGCCATCATAAGTGGGTGTCCACTTCCCTCGAGGATCAGTCTGGATAGGCAAGATCTTCTTAAGCACTAGGTCTCCCTCATTGAACTCACGGCATCGGACTTTCTTGTTAAAAGCTGTTCTCATCCTTTGCTGGTATAGCTGCCCATGACACAAGGCTGTGATTCTCTTTTCCTCAATGAGATTTAACTGATCCAGACGTGCCCGTACCCACTCTGCTTCTTCCAGCTTAGCTTCCATGATTACTCGCAGAGAAGGTATCTCAACCTCGATAGGAAGGACTGCTTCTGTCCCATATACCAGAGAGAAAGGAGTTGCCCCAGTTGAGGTACGCGCTGAAGTACGGTAGCCATGCAGAGCAAAGGGAAGCATTTCATGCCAATCCTTGTATGTGACCACCATTTTCTGAACTATCTTCTTGATGTTCTTGTTAGCTGCTTCGACTGCCCCATTCATCTTGGGTCGATAGGGAGAAGAATTATGATGCTGGATCTTGAACTCTGCACACAGATCCTTCATCATTTTGCTATTCAGGTTACTGCCATTATCAGTGATGATCTTGTCAGGAAGACCATAACGGCAGATCAGATATTTCTTCACAAATTTAGCAACCACTGAACTGGTCACACTAGAGTATGAAGCAGCTTCAACCCATTTCGTGAAATAGTCAATGGCAACCAAGATAAAGCGATGCCCGTTTGATGCTTTGGGTTCAATGGGACCAATAACATCCATTCCCCACATTGAAAACGGCCAGGATGCAGTCAAAACATTCAATCTGGCAGGCGGCACATGGATATGATCAGCATAAATTTGACATTTGTGGCACTTTCGGACAAAACTGTAGCAGTCACCTTCCATCTGTAACCAGTAATAGCCTGCCCTTAAAATCTGTCTAGTCATAGTATGCGCACTAGAATGAGTTCCGAATGAGCCCTCATGTACCTCTCTCATGATTCTTTTAGCTTCTTCTTTGGCAACACACCTTAAGAGGACTGGGTCATAATTCCTTTTGTAGAGAACCTCACCACTGAGGAAGAAATTACTTGACAATCGCCGAAGAGTTCTCTTGTCATTCTCAGATGCCCCAGGAGGGTATTCTCTGCTGATAATGTACTGCTTGATGTCATGATACCAAGGCTTGTCATCAGGCTCTTCATCTATGGTTGTACAGTAATGATGCGCTGGGAGATCCCGATGTTGGATTCTGATATGAGCTAGGTTTTTGTCGCAGCTGACATTGAACATTGATGACAGAGTTGCCAAAGCATCGGCCAATTGATTTTCATCTCGAGGGATGTGCTGGAAAGTAATTTCGTCGAAAGACTCCATCAATTCTCGCACATAATCACAATATGGAATCAATTTGGGATCTCTGGTCTCCCAATCGCCTCTTACTTGATGAATAACCAGGGCTGAATCCCCATACACATCGAGCCTTTTAACTTTCCACTCTAAGGCTGCTTGGATCCCCAAGATGCATGCTTCATATTTTGCGATGTTGTTAGTAACATAGAAGCTTAATCTGGCAGTGGCTGGAACAAAACGGTTATCTGGGGATATTAACACAGCCCCAGCTCCGTGTCCCCACACATTGGATGCGCCGTCAAATATCATCCTCCACCTTTCATCTTCTGGAGACTTCCCTTCATCAAATAGTGCCATGATGTCTTCATCGGGAAAATCATACTGCATTGACTGGTAATCTTGAATTGGCTGGCATGCTAAGTACTCAGCCAGTGCACTGCCCTTGATCGCTTTCTGCGTGACATACAAGATATCATATTCTGACAACAACATCTGCCAACGAGCAATCCGTCCTGTGAGCGCTGGCTTTTCGAAAATGTATTTGATTGGATCCATTTTAGACACCAACCAAGTTGTATGGCTCAACATGTACTGCCTTAAACGACGAGCAGCCCATGTCAAAGCACAACAAGTCTTTTCCAGCATTGAATACCTCGTCTCACAGTCAGTGAATTTCTTACTCAAGTAGTATATGGCATGCTCTTTCTTTCCAGATTCATCATGCTGCCCCAGCACACACCCCATTGAATTGTCTAGCACAGTTAGATACAATATAAGTGGTCTCCCAGACACTGGCGGCATCAAGATTGGTGGATTCTGAAGGTACTCTTTAATTCTTTCAAAAGCTCTCTGACAATCATCATTCCACTCCAGTTTTTGGTTCTTGCATAACAGCTTAAAGAGAGGCTCGCAAGTGGCAGTCAATTGGGATATAAACCTTGAGATATAATTCAATCTCCCAAGGAAACCCCGGACCTCTTTTTCAGTCTTTGGCGCTGGCATTTCAAGGATTGCTTTGACCTTATCTGGATCAACTTCTATCCCTTTCTGGCTGACGATAAACCCCAATAATTTTCCGGATCTCACACCAAAGGTACATTTGGCTGGGTTTAACCTGAGTTTGAACTTCCGTAGACGTTCGAAGAGTTTTCGCAGATTAACAATGTGCTCCTCATCAGTCTTGGATTTTGCAATCATATCATCTACATACACCTCAATTTCTTTGTGCATCATGTCGTGGAATAATGTCACCATCGCTCTCTGATAAGTTGCACCGGCATTCTTGAGCCCAAAAGGCATTACCTTGTAGCAAAATGTTCCCCAGAGTGTTATGAAGGTGGTTTTCTCCATATCTTCTGGAGCCATTTTGATCTGATTGTACCCTGAATACCCATCCATGAAGGAGAATAAAGAATGCTGGGCTGTACTGTCTACCAGAATATCAATGTGAGGTAGAGGGAAGTCATCCTTGGGACTAGCTCTGTTCAAATCCCTATAATCAACACACATCCTGACCTTGCCATCCTTTTTCGGGACAGGGACGATATTTGCTACCCATTGAGGATACTTAGCCACTGCCAGAAATCCTGCATCAAACTGCTTTTTTACCTCATCTCTGATCTTCAATGACATCTCGGGCTTCATTCTTCTCAATTTCTGCTTGACTGGTGGACACTCTGGCTTCACGGGCAATCTGTGCTCAACAATATCGGTATCTAACCCTGGCATATCCTTGTATGACCATGCAAAGACATCAACGTACTCACGCAAGAGTTGGATCAGCGTTTTGCGTTCACCATCTTCCATGGCAGTACCGACTTTAACTTCTCTTTTATCCTCTTCTGTACCCAGATTGATTAACTCAACCGACTCTTCATGAGGCTGAATGATCTTTTCTTCCTGCTCTAGTAGTCTCATTAGTTCCGGAGGAGTTTCCCAGTTTTCCTCAACGCCCCCTTCAGTTTGGTTAATTGGATGATCAAAATCATAATATGACTTATTGGCACTGTTATTTTCAGAAACAATTACTTTCGATCTGCATACGTATAAGCAGAGAGTAGAATGAAAAGCGAAACAAACAAAATAAAGTGAAAAGAAAGAGAAAACAAATGAAGACAAAGAAATTTTATTGATAGAATTCAAAACAAGCGTTTTTATTGATGGTGATGTCACTGAACATAAAAACATGCATGCCCTAACAAACTATCCTGAAGCCTTGGGCAGAGCTAAAGGAATGCATCACAAATCATTACTTTGAATTAAAACTGATGGGCAAGTCTACAGCTTCCCAATTCTTGAGCTTTTCATCAGCATGACAACGGCGGACCAAGCTGACACCACCTTCTTCATTCTTTGAACCATCCTCAATGGCAGTAATTTGATCTGGGTTTAGCAACCCTGCACTCTTAAAGCTTTGGCGAATGTCACAGGTAGGAATCCCCTTTGGCTCCGGGTTCCAACCTCTCAGCTTGGCCAACCTCACTCCTCTTCTTTCTTCAGCCACCTTCTTCTTTTCAGCTTCGGTTGGGCAGTATCCCAAACCAAAATGATCTTTGTTCTCTTTTAACTGAATAGGAGCACGAATTCCTTGTCCTTCTTTTCCCAATCCGCGTCCTAACTGATATCCTTGGGCCATCATGATCTTGGCAACCATTTCTTCATCTTTTGACAGCTTCATCACGGGTGATGGCAACTTACCCCCCTCGAACACGGCATTGGCAATCTCAAGGGATTGAAAAGAAGTTTCCAGCGACTCTTCAGCTGCTTCTACATAGCGGAAGGGAGAAGGCTTGTTGACTAGCATCTCTTCCTCTCCAAACACCACCACAATCTTATCATCCACTACAAATTTGACCCTCTGATGCAAAGAGGAAGGGATAGCCCCGGCCATATGAATCCATGGCCTCCCAAGTAAACAGCTGTAAGATGAAGAGATGTCCATGATTTGAAAATTCACATAAAAGGTCTCTGGCCCAATCTGGATAGGAAACTCCACCTCTCCTATTACTTCCTTCTTTGATCCATCGAATGCCCTTACCAGTGTCGAACTAGGCTTCATGAAGGAGCAGTCCACATCCAACTTGTTCAAAGTGGACTTTGGCATAACATTCAGAGAGGAGCCATTATCAATCAGCACCCGGGCTAACACAAAGTCCCCACATTTGACAGAGATGTGGAGGGCTAGGTTGTGTTTTCTCCCTTCTGGGGGAAGTTCATCATCAGCAAAGGTTACGTGGTTTGCAGCCATAATATTCCCAACCACCTCATCAAATTGACCCACAGAAATGTTTTGAGCAACATGAGCCCCGTTCAGCACTTTCATCAGGGCAGCTCTATGTGCTTCTGAGCTCAACAGCAATGACATCATAGAGATCTTCGCAGGAGTCTGGCTCATCTGATCAACTATTTTATAATCACTTTGTCTTACAATTTTCAAGAACTCATCCTTTTCTTGCTCTGCCACCTTTTCTTTCTGGGCATTCTCCACTTCTTTGTCTTTCCCCTTTCGTACCCTGTCTTCAACCGCTTTAGATGACTCAGCCAGGGTGACCCTGGGAACATACATGCGGCCACTTCTAGTCATCCCACTTGCCCCAGTGATGTTGGTAACAACAGAAGCACTTGGAGAATTTTCCACTGGAGGCAAGTTGCTGTATTTCCACGGTACTGCACTGTTTTTCTCGTAAGGGAAGGGAGCAGGCACCTCAATAATCAACGGCTGAGATCTAGCTTGAGCTGGCTTCGGATTGTATAGTATCTCAATTGGTTTTCTGGTCCCTTTGCCATCATTGAACTGTAGCATGAGCACATTTTCTTCTTTCTCAACTACCTCCAGCCGAACCACATAGCGGTCCATCAAATCTTGTAAAACAACCTTAAAATCCT
The DNA here is from genome assembly GCA_039519185.1 of Astragalus membranaceus. Classification (NCBI taxonomy): domain Eukaryota; kingdom Viridiplantae; phylum Streptophyta; class Magnoliopsida; order Fabales; family Fabaceae; genus Astragalus; species Astragalus membranaceus. The sequence continues at coordinate 25,804,808 of CM076854.1, read as the reverse complement.
CACAAGCACCTGCACACACAGGGTCAGCACACACATAGCCTTTCTGAATCACCCCCCAACGACGTAACTCAGCATATATGTCTTCCATAGAAGTCTTGATATTCTCAACATTTTTTATCATGATCTGACTCCCAGAATCCTCTATAGCATTGGCAGAGGGCATCCCATGTCCTGGCAGGGGGTTCGTTGTAACACCCCGGTATATTTAACTTGTAAAAATACCAAAGCGTGCCAAAATATAAACATCAGAGATAATAATTTCCTGCTTAGACACTGAATACCATTATAAAATTTTGCTGAAATACAACATAACCATCTTATACACAAATAAGATCATACGGTACTCAGACCATAACTGTCAGCAACTGTGGTAATCAGAGTCATACAAGAAAGCGGAAAAGGATAAACAAAACACTAATGCCATAGTGTTGTAATACATAGGCAACAGAAGGAAAATAAACTTGAACATAAAGCTAAGTCATCTTTCTCCTCCCGGGGCCACCTACTCGTGCCTCTGAGGTTTCTTCTGTCCCTGTTTATCTGTAAAACAACAACATTTAAACAGTGAGATACAATCTCAGTGAGTTCTACCGAGACCCCTACTAGCGCTCTCGGTCCAGTTAAAACATTTTTAACTCAACACGGCATCGACTGCGCGAACGCTAACTCCCGATGAACCGCATTATTTTACTTTACAAATTACATTCTTTTAATTTAGCACGACACCGACCCCAGCTTTGGTAATCCCGGTGACTCGTACTAGTCAACATAGTATGATACCAGCCCCAGCTTTGGTAATCCCGGTAACCATACCATTGATATATTTAGAATGACACCGACCCCAGCTTTGGTAATCCCGGCGACCATTCTTTCTAATTTTAACACGGTACCGGCCCCAGCTTTGGTAATCCCGGTAACCCGCTTCATAACTTTATTACAGCACCGACCCCAGCTTTGGTAATCCCGGTGAACTGTTCTATAACTGTGACATAACACCGACCCCAGCTTTGGTAATCCCGGTGAACCCCTTTACCAATAGTACTTTCCCTAATGGCTTACGGGCCTAGGGTAAGGGATCATGACTTCCCCGCCTAGTATGTCAACCTCATGGGTCGTCACCCAAACTCGATCTAGTATATATATATCCACCCGCATTTGGGCTAACTCCTATATTCGATATAATTTATATATCGTGAGTCCTAGACCGTTTTAGATGATTTAACAATCATCCCGCGTCATTTATACAATATCACATAGGACTCATAGTCCGCTTTCTATTCGATAAAAACATTAAGTCCACATTCGCTCTCGCATACTAACTCGACACTTTTCAACATAATTTTCAATATCAAAAACAGTTCATTTTGCCTTAAAAATAGAATATTCAGTTAGGCCTCTGAATAAGCTTTCCAACGCATCTTAGAACACCTCAATCGGGTTCCCGGATCAAAAGTTATCGCGAAACGAAAAACAGTGTTTGGTTGCTGAAATTCTGCCAACTGGCGCGCGAGTGGCGCGTGGCGCGCAAACGGCGCGCGAACGGCGCGCAAACGGCGCCCAAACGGCGCGCGAACAGACAGCAGGTTCTGCCAACTGGCGCGCGAGTGGCGCGTGGCGCGCAAACGGCGCGCAAACAGACAGCAGGGGGGTCTGTCAAGGGCAGATTTTGGCGGTTTCGCGCGAAAACCGCGATTCCGCTCAATTCCGATTTTCGTTCCGATTGAAAACAGTTTTCACACACATATAATCAAACCCAATCAACATCAAACAATCAATCAAAATCTTAATCAAATCGAAGTTTATCAAAATACGACGATTTTCCAAATAACGGTTTTAAATCAAAATCTCTCGAATCAAATCACCAAAAATTCCATTTTAACGCGACGCAACCCGAGACTCGCCCCAATCGATTCCTAACCCGAATCAGACAATATCAAGTAATATTCCAGACCAGTGAAAGCGATAAAACAGTTAATCAATTAATTCGAAAAACAAAAATCCTAAACGTGAGTAGAACTCACCCTTGAAGCGTGAACCACGATCGAGCCGAAATCACCGAGTAGCCACACGAATGCTCCCCGCTCCGGCGACACCCAATCCGCTTCCAAAGCTTCCCACTCGATCACGAAACCGCTTTTGACCGGAATACCGATTTCCCCGAAATTCTCCACGGATACTATTCATCTTCTTCAAGCTCAAATTCACTATTCATCCAAAAACCCCAAATTTGGATTCTCAAACCCTAACTCTCCCAACCTTCCAATCGAACATCAATCCGCTTTCCACCTTCATCGGGTTGCCTTCTAATCATCCGCAAACCATCACAATCATCATAAAAAACCGAAATCCTTCCCCAAAACCTTCAATGTTCGAAAATGGCAAAGTGAGAGAGAGTGAGTTGATCGTCACGAAATTGGTACCAAATCGAAGAGGAAGTAGCGCTGAACGTTTTTCGTGTTGGAAGGAAGTCGTTTCGTTGAGCGGAAGTACCCCCTTTTTCCTCTTCTTCTTCCTCCCCCTTTCTTTCTCTCTTCTTTTCTTTTTCTCTTCTCCTCTCTGTTTCTCGCCTCCTCTCTTCTTTCTTTCTTCTTTTTATTAATTCTTTCCTTTCACACTCACACACATACACGTATAAACATATATTTATTTAATATATAATTGGTAACGCGGTCAAATTACCACATTGATCTAAATCTCTTATTTCGATTCCGAAACTTCCTTGATCCGTATTATCCGGTTAACGATCCGATGACAACCAATAAATAATTTTAGCACTCGATAAATTTACCAGTTAAGTACTAAATTGGTTTAATTGAGTTAACACCCAAATAATTTCATTAATTATTTTGAGGATGTTACATTCTCCCCAACTTGAAAGAATTTTGTCCTCAAAATTTCGCTAAGTCTTTCATCCGACTAACCGAGGATCGACATTCTCAGAAGGGTCCAAATTTGCTGGAAAACAATCTTGAATTAATGAAATGTGTGTAGAAAATCTTTCCAATCCAGCACACCAATCGTCAAGTATGATCCACTACTACCTTGATATGAACTCTCTTGTTACGAATCAATACGAGAAACTCCTCTTTCGCCTACATAGGCTCGGCACCGCGTTCGAAAACACTTCCGAAACTTCATTCCAGTTATCCTCGCTTACTCCCCAACTTTGATTAATCTAAATCAAAGGGTTTAATACAAGACACTTGATAGAGATACAGGTCGAAGATGAGATCCACAAATTGGTACTCCACGGTAGAGATAAGTACAAACATGATTTTCTCGAAGGGTGTAAACACGTTCTCCGCAAATTCTCTAAAAATCCATAACAGTTCCCATACACATTGAAAAAGCGTGACGGAAAGGTCATCTGTGAAACTTCCTGACTCACCCTTGGGATTTCGAGATAGAACTCTTCAAAAAGATGGAATGAGGATTTACCAGAAACGTTTATCTTAAACGTAGAAGTAAACCGTGGGAACATCAATTAATTTCGGAAGTAATGAAAATCACATCAGTTGTTCTCCAAACAACTATCAAACAGAACTCAGAGCTCCTTTCCGAATTAGTCAATAGCGTTGAGAGCTTCCCCTCAACCTAAGTAATCCTCCTAGGATTTTTCCTCCTCAATCATATTCTATTAGCCTCTTAATTCGTTCCCAAAATTAACTTTAGCATGCGGGTTTTCAGAAAACGATTTTTCAAAACTATTACACCGCCGCCAAGCTTCACTTCGGAAATTTCTGTCACTTATAAGCAGATCCATCAATTAATCCTTTGATGGTTATTCGCAACGTGAAAACAGTCAGCAGTTACCTCATTTACATATTCGTATTCACGTTCGACTTGTCAAACGGAATCTCATAATACTATCTCATTGTTAACCTTCACAAAGGAGAGGTTAACAAACTAATACCTCGCCACTAATACATCTGCTTTATATTCTGTACACCCAGGAACAGAATATAAACTTCGGTGTGCTTCCTCTAACACTTTCCTTTTTATTGTTCTCATCATCGGGCGCACAGATTCTACCGTTGAAACAACTGACTCCATCACTATCCATAGTAAAATCTGGAAATACCTTTTGTGATTGTAGCTTCACATCAACTTCCTATGCTAAGCGTATAGAATCCCTTAGGGAACTAGAGATCCTCATATGGCTCAACACTAACAGGTTCCTCTCGATCTTGAATTCAGATTTAAGTCTCTAAAAGACTCCGATGATTCCATCTCATGCATCAATAAACTCAGCTATGTGGATGGACTTCCTACTCAGTGCATCAGTTACAACACTGACCTCTCTTGAATGCTACATCAGCACAAATTCATAATCCCCCAGAATCTCAACACACTTCTCTGCCTGCTATTCAGTTCTTTCTGATCAAACAGATACGTTAAACTTTTGTGATCACTAAAGACTTCGAAACGAGACCCATACAGGTAACGTCTTCAAACCTTCAGTGTATACACAATAGGTATTAACTCCAATTCATGAGTTGGATAATTCCCCTTATGAGCCTTCAATTTCCTGAATGCATAAGCTACTTCTTGTTGATTCTGCACGAGAACACCTCCTAAACCCTTCCCTGAAGCATCGCTGCATATTTGGAATTCCAAAGGCGGATCCGAAAGAATCAGGATCGGAGCAGAGGTTAACCTAACTTTCAACTCTTGAAAACACTCCTCTCAATCGGCATCCCATGTAAATGTACCCGGTCGAATGAACTTCTTTGATATCAATTCTTTAAGTTGGGATTTCAATTCCTTTAATTCCAAGGGAGACATTCGACAAGGAACTATAGAGATTGACCCGACACTCGGAATCCATGCTATGGAGGATTTTACCTCTCACTATGGAAGTACGGAAGAAACTTCATCCTTCAAAACATACAGAAATTCATTCACCAGTTGAATAGACGACAACCCTAAACACGGAAAGATGTTCATACTTCTCTTAGGCAAACAAATAGATTCTACCACAAAATTTCTATCTCGTATGACAAGTAGATAATTTTTGACACTATGCTTGGGCTATAAAACAATGGGTTGCACTCGAATCATATAATATACTGACAGAGTTATTGAAAAGAGATGTCATACCCCTCATTAGATTGTCCTTAGGTGTGATTGTCTGGGCATCCAAAGTGTTGATTCGTCCCTGCCTAGGAGCATTTGGTGTTCCTTGTAAACTCTTCTTCGTTGGGCACTCATTTGCATAGTGGCCCTCTTCATTACAATGATAGCACCGGTTTGGCTTTTGCCAACAATCGCCTTGATGACGTTTTCCACAGTTGCCACACCTGCGGACCTTTGAAGAATCAAACGATTGCACCTGTTTCCCCTTATAACCATCTTCCTTGAATTGCCTGCTTGGAGTAGAAGATTCAACAACCTTCTTTTTACCCTTCCAATAATCTTTTCTTTCAGCATACATTTTCCTCAGATCCTCCTCAGCCACATAGGCTTGTTGCACTAAGGCAGGATAATTAACCAGAGTGTAAGAACTGAGTCCTTGACTTACATCAGCTCGGAGACCTTCTTTGAACATTTGCATCTTCCACATATCATTTGGGGCATACCTCCCCAACTCATAGAACTGAGACAGTCTTTCAAATTTCGCAGCATATTCCCCAACTGACAAATCACCTTGTTTGAGAGTCACAAACTCTACTTGCTTGCTTAGTTTCTTCACTGAAGGGAAATATTGCTTCAGAAACAATTCCTTGAAGTTGTCCCAAGTGAGGGGAGTTCCTTGGAGTTCCATCATTTGCCTTGCATTACACCACCAAGTGTGGGCATCTTCATTGAGCACATTGGCCGCACATATCACCTTCTCTTCCTCTCCACATTGGAGGGTGTGAAAGATCTTCTCCATTGAGTCAATCCAATAATAGGCAGTCATTGGATCCGATCCTCCCTTGTAAGTCGGGGGCTTCATCTTTTGAAATCGGAAATATGTCCGGTTAGGATCTTCTTGATGAGGTTGAACATTGGGCTGCTGCAGAGCCATTTGGTCATGCTGCATTTGCAACATATCCTGCATCATCTTTTGCTGATTCTCAATGACATTCTGCATCCATTCGAATTGTGGATCAACCGGAGGAGGAACGCCTCTACCTCTTCTGGCCATGATTCTGCGAAATATGCACAAAGTATTAAGTTGATCAAGCTCAATGTCTAATAGCATACTAAGAAAATCACGACTGGAGAAAGTAAAGACCGTAAAAGCTAAGTCCGACTAGGTCGAACCGCTCTGATACCAACTGTAACACCCCGGTATATTTAACTTGTAAAAATACCAAAGCGTGCCAAAATATAAACATCAAAGATAATAATTTCCTGCTTAGACACTGAATACCATTATAAAATTTTGCTGAAATACAACATAACCATCTTATACACAAATAAGATCATACGGTACTCAGACCATAACTGTCAGCAACTGTGGTAATCAGAGTCATACAAGAAAGCGGAAAAGGATAAACAAAACACTAATGCCATAGTGTTGTAATACATAGGCAACAGAAGGAAAATAAACTTGAACATAAAGCTAAGTCATCTTTCTCCTCCCGGGGCCACCTACTCGTGCCTCTGAGGTTTCTTCTGTCCCTGTTTATCTGTAAAACAACAACATTTAAACAGTGAGATACAATCTCAGTGAGTTCTACCGAGACCCCTACTAACGCTCTCGGTCCAGTTAAAACATTTTTAACTCAACACGGCATCGACTGCGCGAACGCTAACTCCCGATGAACCGCATTATTTTACTTTACAAATTACATTCTTTTAATTTAGCACGACACCGACCCCAGCTTTGGTAATCCCGGTGACTCGTACTAGTCAACATAGTATGATACCAGCCCCAGCTTTGGTAATCCCGGTAACCATACCATTGATATATTTAGAATGACACCGACCCCAGCTTTGGTAATCCCGGCGACCATTCTTTCTAATTTTAACACGGTACCGGCCCCAGCTTTGGTAATCCCGGTAACCCGCTTCATAACTTTATTACAGCACCGACCCCAGCTTTGGTAATCCCGGTGAACTGTTCTATAACTGTGACATAACACCGACCCCAGCTTTGGTAATCCCGGTGAACCCCTTTACCAATAGTACTTTCCCTAATGGCTTACGGGCCTAGGGTAAGGGATCATGACTTCCCCGCCTAGTATGTCAACCTCATGGGTCGTCACCCAAACTCGATCTAGTATATATATATATATCCACCCGCATTTGGGCTAACTCCTATATTCGATATAATTTATATATCGTGAGTCCTAGACCGTTTTAGATGATTTAACAATCATCCCGCGTCATTTATACAATATCACATAGGACTCATAGTCCGCTTTCTATTCGATAAAAACATTAAGTCCACATTCGCTCTCGCATACTAACTCGACACTTTTCAACATAATTTTCAATATCAAAAACAGTTCATTTTGCCTTAAAAATAGAATATTCAGTTAGGCCTCTGAATAAGCTTTCCAACGCATCTTAGAACACCTCAATCGGGTTCCCGGATCAAAAGTTATCACGAAACGAAAAACAGTGTTTGGTTGCTGAAATTCTGCCAACTGGCGCGCGAGTGGCGCGTGGCGCGCAAACGGCGCGCGAACAGACAGCAGGTTCTGCCAACTGGCGCGCGAGTGGCGCGTGGCGCGCAAACGGCGCGCAAACAGACAGCAGGGGGGTCTGTCAAGGGCAGATTTTGGCGGTTTCGCGCGAAAACCGCGATTCCGCTCAATTCCGATTTTCGTTCCGATTGAAAACAGTTTTCACACACATATAATCAAACCCAATCAACATCAAACAATCAATCAAAATCTTAATCAAATCGAAGTTTATCAAAATACGACGATTTTCCAAATAACGGTTTTAAATCAAAATCTCTCAAATCAAATCACCAAAAATTCCATTTTAACGCGACGCAACCCGAGACTCGCCCCAATCGATTCCTAACCCGAATCAGACAATATCAAATAATATTCCAGACCAGCGAAAGCGATAAAACAGTTAATCAATTAATTCGAAAAACAAAAATCCTAAACGTGAGTAGAACTCACCCTTGAAGCGTGAACCACGATCGAGCCGAAATCACCGAGTAGCCACACGAACGCTCCCCGCTCCGGCGACACCCAATCCGCTTCCAAAGCTTCCCACTCGATCACGAAACCGCTTTTGACCGGAATACCGATTTCCCCGAAATTCTCCACGGATACTATTCATCTTCTTCAAGCTCAAATTCACTATTCATCCAAAAACCCCAAATTTGGATTCTCAAACCCTAACTCTCCCAACCTTCCAATCGAACATCAATCCGCTTTCCACCTTCATCGGGTTGCCTTCTAATCATCCGCAAACCATCACAATCATCATCAAAAACCGAAATACTTTCCCAAAACCTTCAATGTTCGAAAATGGCAAAGTGAGAGAGAGTGAGTTGATCGTCACGAAATTGGTACCAAATCGAAGAGGAAGTAGCGCTGAACGTTTTTCGTGTTGGAAGGAAGTCGTTTCGTTGAGCGGAAGTACCCCCTTTTTCCTCTTCTTCTTCCTCCCCCTTTCTTTCTCTCTTCTTTTCTTTTTCTCTTCTCCTCTCTGTTTCTCGCCTCCTCTCTTCTTTCTTTCTTCTTTTTATTAATTCTTTCCTTTCACACTCACACACATACACGTATAAACATATATTTATTTAATATATAATTGGTAACGCGGTCAAATTACCACATTGATCTAAATCTCTTATTTCGATTCCGAAACTTCCTTGATCCGTATTATCCGGTTAACGATCCGATGACAACCAATAAATAATTTTAGCACTCGATAAATTTACCAGTTAAGTACTAAATTGGTTTAATTGAGTTAACACCCAAATAATTTCATTAATTATTTTGAGGATCTTACATTCGTAGTTGTACTTGGGCTACTTGGCTTGAAAGAAATCCAATTAGCATCAATCAAATCTTGGACTACATACTTAAAAGCTTTGCAGTCCTCCACTGTATGGCCAACTCCTCCACTATGAAAGACACAAGTTGCCTCAGCATTGTATCCTTTAGGGAAAGGAGGTTGCATAGGTTTCGTGATGCGAGTTTTAATCAGATTCTTCGAGATCAGGTGATTGAACAATTCCGTATATGTCATTGGAATTGGATCAAAATTAACCCGTCTTCTTTCTTGATAATTTTGGGCTCTGTAGCCCGAATTAGCTTGCTGAGATTGAACTGGAACAGGCATTACTTGCTGTGGGGAATTGAATGATGGGCCTCCCCCTACAGTGATGACATTAGTTTCTCCCTCTTTCTTCTTGGGGAAAAAAGGTTTCTTCTGCCCACCGGAATTGCCAAAACCTCCGGCAATTTTTCCACTTCGCAATCCATGTTCCAAACGTTCCCCAATGATCACCATATCAGAGAAGTTAGAGGACACACTACCCACCAACCGCTCATAATACATTCCCGGGAGAGTCTCCATGAACATATACACCATTTCTTTTTCGGTCAATGGTGGTTTTACCTGGGCTGCTATACTTCTCCACTTCTGGGCATACTCTTTAAATGATTCCCTGTCACCCTTGCTCATGTTTTGTAGCTGAGATCTGTCAGGAGCAAGATCCATATTGTACTGATATTGTTTAAGAAAGGCCTCGGAAAGATCCTTCCAGCTATGGATATCAGAAGGCTGAAGCTGCATATACCAGTCTAGAGACGCTCCAGTCAGACTGTTTTGAAAGAAATGGATCAGTACTTTATCATCATGGGCATACGCTGCCATCTTTCTAACATACATTGTTAAGTGGCTGGAGGGACATCCTGTACCGCGGTACTTGTCAAAATCTGGTGCCTTAAACTTGGGAGGTATAACAACTCCTGGGACAAGACACAAGTCCCGTGCATCCTTTGCTCTTGTACTTGACCCTTCCATTGCTCTCAGTCGTTCTTCTAGCAAATGATATCTGTCTCTTGGCTGCGAACTTTCAACCATCTGGCCCTGAGGATAGCCCCCTGGACTGAAGTAGTAACCCCCATACTGAGCGGGGTTCCCCATTTGGTAAGCAGCACTTGGGGGATTCACAGCAATCTCCGGAGCAAGAGCAGGAAAACTTCTTGGAGGTACAATACTGGGACTTGGGATGTGAATGTGCGGCACACCCGTAGTTCCAACAGAAGTAACCACAGCAGGCTGACTTGTCACCAAAGGAATGGCTTCAGCGATGGATGGTGTATAATTCATGGGCATCCCCCAAGGGTATATTAGTGCATTTGGTGGCCTTTGACAGCTTGTGCCCGGAGAATGACTAACTTCTGGCCTGGAAAGAGGATAAACAGTCACGACTTCCGCTGATACAGGTGGAGGGACAAAGGTGACGACCCCTTCTGGATTCACTACAGCGGCGGCCCCAGCAGCGGCCCCACTTCCCAAATTCTGCAGCATATTCATTACCTCAGCCATTTGAGCTTCCATGGCCGCCATCTTAGTTTTCAACACCTGATTTTCTTGAGCCAGTTGCTCAGGATTGAGGATCTCTATCACCACTTCATCTTGACTCAGATTGTCTCCGTTGGACGCCATCAGTCTCGCTTGCAAACGGGTGAAATAGCGATGCGGACGAACCAGCTTGCCTTTTTTCTGTTTGAAACCATTTTTATTAAATGAAGAAACGAATTAATGAATGCAATGCATGAAATGCAGATGGGTGTTAGTTTTATGCCGTGAATCCCGAGGTGTTCTATCTTGTCACAAGCGCATAAACTTTGTTTTTGATCGAGGAATCGAAATAGCAAGTCGACATACTTCATTTGTTGAGAGTTCAAAGCTTTCATTAAAGGAAAAAAAACCGTACAATATTCATAATGAACAAGACACAAGAGTACAATATTCTGAATACAATACTCGAAGTACATGATCAAAATAAAAAGTACAAACAAACGACTCAAATACAGATAGCTTTGAACTCTCCAACTCGCTTCCTCTTCTTGCTGACGTTTGCGCCTGGAGATTGCTCCTTGAACTCTGTGATCAAGGCTCGGCAGTACTTCACGAACTTGTATACTTCGGGTGGAGTATTGAAGAAGTGCATTTCGGCTTCGGCTATCCTGAGACTCTTGGGAACCCCTACCATGGCCTGACTAGCCAGCTCTGACAGCTTTGAGAATTTGCCTTTCCACAATTGGATTTCATCTTTGAGTTCCTTGATGATCTCCTGATCTTCAATTCTTCCAAGCAAATCTAGGTAGCGCCGCTCCCAATATTGGCTCTCCACTCGAACCTGCCTGTATGCACCTTCTAGATGGTAGAGGTCTCTTTTCAGCCCATCAGACATTCCCCTTTCAACTTTCAAAGCCTGCTGATATTCTCTGAGCATTTCCTCAATAGTATTTCTTTCTCGCCCGAGGATTCTCAGCTGACCCCTCAATTCTTCCACTAGATGAGATTCTTGACTTGACTCCATAGCCTTTGCTTTCCAACCTTGAGCCTCTTCAAGTGTCTTTCTTGTTTTTTGTTTGTACTTTTGGAGTTCTTCTCTGGCTTCTTTCAGACGTCTCTGTGCTTCCATCCTACTTTGCTTTTCTTCCTCGAATTGCCTAACACTCTTTTCCATAGCACTCCTCCTGACTACGCTTTCTTCTTCTAGCCTCTCCTTTTCCAAGGCCATCTCCTCTATCCTAGCCTGCAATGCCTTCTTTTCATCTTCCACTTTGGCTAGAGCGGATTTGACTTCATTCAATTCTTCATGAGTAGGGGTATAGGGTTCTGGTATTTCTTCCTCGAGGGGAAGTGCCCTTTGACTCAGTGATTTCGTAGTTTGCAGCTTCTCCTTAAGCCATTGGTTGAAAGTAACATCACTGGTCTTCTTTGACAGCTCTTCAACCCCTTTTCTCACCACAGACCCCCATGATTGTTGAACTTTTCTGAGCAAATCATCGCATCTCGGCATCCCTTTGTAGAGGTAAACACGGGATAGCATATCTTCAGAGGGTGAGTTCCTCATTGGGTAACCGAGCTGTCTTATGGTCAGCGAAGGATTGTAGTTAATACACCCCCTGCGTCCCCATGAGAGGCACATTTTGAAAAGTTCCACAGTTGAATATCACCATCGGTCTGTCATCCCAACAAGCAGGTGTATACCAACGGATCTGGAGATCATTGAGGCTTCTTAGGAACTCTACCCACTCTAGAGAGGTTCTGACCTCCACGTCACAGCTCAGGGCATAAGAAATCAACTCCTTAACCTTCGTTTGGTTTTGGATCACATGGGTGATGAGCCAGGCGTAGAGAACATGAGAAGGAAGGCATATCTTCTTTTTGTTGAACTGACCGTAACGAGTGAGAGCATGATAGGTGTTGGCAAGAACAGCAGGCACAGGATTGATAGGATTCTTGGTGTCCTTAAAGGCCAAGAATGCACCAATTGCATCTTCATCAACATATCTTTCTAGCTGAGGGAAGAGAATAACCCCGAATATAGTGAGAGCGAGCACTAACTTGAATAAACCCCAATTCTCGGCTAAAGCATAAGACTGCAGCAGGCCTTCAAAGAATTCTTGTGGATACCCGACTATACCATTTCTTTCTAACTTTTGCGGCTTCAGCTTGTCTACACCGACCCTAAGCAACGTTGCAAGCTTCTCATCAATGTAGTATTGTCCTGGGAATTGGTATGGCTTGACATGAGATTTGGAGAGTCCCAACAGCTGTTCATACTCTTCTAATGTAGGTGATAGCTGAAAATTCTTGAAGAAGAAACACCTCACATCGGAATCATAGAACTGACTCAAAGCCACAAGGGCATCCTCTTGAACCTTCAACTGCAAGAGCCTACGGATATTCCCATATGCTTGATCAAAGGAAATTACTTCAACTGGGCCCATAAGAGCTGCACACTTCCTCAAGCTATCAACATCGATCTTCTTCATAAACGGGAAGCGAGACGTAGACGAAGTCTTGCTACTTGATTCCATTCTGATACACCTATGACAAGACAGCGCATCATTCGGTGATTCCCGGCAAGCAAATGCATATGAGATGCTATATGGATGCGAATAAATGAATGCGGTATGATGCGATTACGATGCGGGTGAAAAAAAACAATGCATATAGGCGGAAGTTCAAAAATTAGGAGACACACTACGTGCCGCCCCACGTAGTAGTTTATTTGGAAGGGGGAATATTATTATTTATTTTGAAAATGTGGGCCGTACGTTATTTCATATGGACCGGCAAAAGAAAAGGCTACAACGGCAACCTTTTCACTCTTTTTTGAAAGTGCAGCGGGCCATATGTCAACTTCGTACGGACTGGCGAAAGAAAAGGGCTACAATGGCAACCCTTTCCCTCTTTTCTTTTTAAGAAATTTTCTCCTTTTTTTTTTGGAAAGACATGTCTAAACTACAATGCATCATACAATCCGTATGCCCTCGTGTCTTACAAAGGTAAGAATCCTAAGTTCTAGGGCAACTTCAAAGGTTCCTCCCATGTAATTCTAATTCACACCCTCACAATGGCTACCAGAGCTATAGAATCCTCATGCCGACACCACAAATGTAGAATACTACCAAGTGTGGGGCGTCATAAGAAAGCGTACTCTGGTTGAGACTTTCATGAGTATCAGACAGACAAAGGTCTCGAATGACAGTCACTAATCGTCTCCACTCCCCTAAGTGTTTGTTGGATCCGGGTATAGGAGCCCACTCATAGCACACAAATCATAAGGTGTGAAAGTGTGTGATTGAGGACATACTTCCTAAAATCTACCCATCCCCACCTGCAAGGAAAACCAAAACAGCCAGACAGAAGCAAGCAATAATAAGTTGTCTACCCTAGGGTTTAATCAAAATAAACTATACTAAAGTATCAATAACAAACACATAGCTTACCTCAAGAAAGGGAGCGAAGAAGAAGGGATCATAAGGGCATAATGGCATAATGCATGATATTACCTTGTAGAAAAGGAGCAAAGGAGAGGGGACATGGGAATTGAGAAATGCATGGTAAGAAAAGGAAGAAAAAGAAGTAGAACAAAGTTTCAAGTCAACTTTTTAAACCACACATTTAAGTTAATTAGGCTTGACCCTCGTTTTTTTTTAGAAAAAAAAGTCCCCAGTGAAGTCGCCAGCTGTTGCGCCCCGAAAAATCCGGTTAAGGATTCCTCAGTTTGACAACGTGAAAAATTTTGAAGCCGCCACCAATATTTATTTTTAAAGACTAAAACATTGGAAAAAGTCTTTTGAAAAAGGCGGATGGTCTTTCGAAAACATTGAGATGTAGGTTCGGGGGTCGGTTAGGTACGGGGAAGGTATTAGCACCCCACACCTCCTTTCTACCGAAAGGGAACCATTAACTTTGATATGTGGCTTAGAAAAAGTTGACTTGAAACGATTTCTGTTCTACTTCCTTTCTTTTTATTTCGTGTGAGAAATGGTTTTATTGAGGAGAAATATTTTTGGTATCTTTGAAAAAAAACGAGACAAAACAAAGATTTTTTTGAAAGAGTGCTTGACGGGTTACGACCCGCTCCTACGTACCCTCTCTGGAAGAGGGATCAAAGCTACGTAGTTCTCGGCTTTCGGTTTTGAAAATGTTTTTGTGTTTTATCTTATTTAATTTTTTTTTGAGTTTTTGAAAAAGGACTCAAGTGTTCACGAATTACCAAACAAGCAACGGCTTCGAGTGGCGTTCATTACTAACTCGAAAGAAAAGAGTCGAAACCGGTAATCAAACAAGCAAAGGCTTCGAGTGACTACAAGTAACAACGTTTTATTATCTTTTTTGAAATCATTTTTGAAAAAGGTGAGCATTGGTGATAATTACGTTGTTTTTGAAATTGGAATTTATTTATTTTTTTAGTTAAGGTGTGGGAGCTTTCATGATAGCCAAACAAGCAAAGGCTTCGAGTGACTACCACTAATAACTCCTCATTAGCGATCAAACAAGCAAAGGCTTCGAGTGATGACTAATGATTTATTTAAGAAAAATGCCTTAGAGTTTTTGTTTGAGAAAACATTTGACTTGGGTTTGAAGACTAGTTTTGGAAAAGAATTTGATTTGGAAAAAGTTTTGAAAGATAAGTAGAACATTTCCATCAACATATCAATTTCTAACCAAGATACAATTCCCTTAATTACACTTCATACAAGCATTACAAATCAAAGAGATACATCTATGCATAAAAGTGGCCCTTGGCCGAATGCTCCTCATGCAAAAATCAACATCAATTTCATGCCAAGGTTCACAAGTTAGCACACAAAAACATCACAAGATGCAACCCTATTCCAACATATGAGACTACAAGACAAACCTCAAGCAAGACATACATTTATTCAACAGCAAAATCAAAGGAAAAAAAAACGATGGAAACCCTAATCCTACCCTTGAACCCGAAACACAAACTAACCCAAACCAAGTCATTTTTCAACTACAAATCATCAAATACACAAAACAATACTTGAACCCTATTTTTACATTCTGGCCGAAGCTTATCAAACAATAATCCATCTTCAATTTCATACCAAACTTTGCAAATTATTATACAAAAGAAACATAAGACACCACCTTAAAGTGTAAACATTAAACAAAATTGAATCATATAGAGTAATCCTTTCACTTAGATTAAAGTGCCATGGGCACAAGTGAAAATCAACTTACCCCATCATCAACATCTAGCAATGAGCAAAATAGAACGCATAAACCAAGAAAATAAAGTTGAATCCTTTATAGCCATCTTCACCACTTAAATTAAAGTGCACTAGGCACTAGTGGTGACTCACATAGCTAAATCATCAACAACTAACCAAAAACCAATTAAGGAACATATGAACTATGAAACTAGATTAGGGTAAAGATACATAAATAAACTAGTTTAGCAAATTAGCATATGAAAATTGAAGAGCATCTAAATAAAGTTGAATCCCTTCTAGCCATCTCCTCGACTTAAATTAAAGTGCACTAGGCACTAGTGGAGACTCATATGGCTAGATCATCAACAAATAACAACTAAAACAAATATTGAACAAGGAAAATTCATAAAGAAAGTTGAATCCTATCTTACAATCTTCTCCCTTAAATCATGGTGTTCTAAACACAAGGGAGAGTCAAGTTGTAAGATCATCAACATCACAAGGAATAAAAACCACATTTAACACAAGGCTTTAAACACTAATAATAAATCATCCTCAAGTGAAAAGGAACCACAAGATAAGTTTAAAAAAAAAAACAGAAAATGCGAAATATAAGGGATATAAAATCACATGTTTATTTCATTTAAAAAAAAACAAAGATCAACACAAACTAACAACAAGCTAAATTATTCAAAGGTGAAAAGCAATTTCTCACCCTAACAACAACAAACTACATTTTAAAAGTGAAAATGATGAGTATATCAAAAATAAAGAGGAGAATATGAGATGAAGATGATAAGATAAATCTTGATGCAAAATGTTTGAAAATGATGCTAAGACATTAGGAATTTTACCTTATCTCTAAAATAGGTAGAAAATTGAAGAAGTAGAGGAGAGGTAAACAAAGGGAAGCTACGGTTTTAATGGAGGAGAGGAGGAGAAGGATTATGTGCTTGATTTTTCTTCAGTGTGAGAGGAATGGATTGGAGGTAGTTTGATGATGAATTGGTTAAGAGAAATTGAAAAAAATGGAGGTGGTTTAGGAGAGGTGAAGCTACGGTTTTAGAGGAGAGGAGGAGGAGAGGAATTATGTGAAAATCTTAGAGTGAGATCAAATGAGAGCTAAGAAGGGTCCTCTTGTGAAGAAAGGGAGGGTATTTATAGTTTTTTTTCTAGGATTAAGGGCACTTTGGTCTCTTATTTTTTTTAGGTGCTCTAGGATTGCATCTAAATTTGGAACCAAGGGTCAAGATCAAATGTCACATGGATTAGGGGAAATTAGAAAGCACAAAGTGAGGAGAGAGAGGGCTGAGGGGTGTAGCTTAAGGAGGTGAGTGAAGGATAAGTTTAATTACAAAAATGTATTTTCTCATGAAACATATTACAAGAGTGCCATTTTAATTCAAATGAAGGGTGAGGATTGCATTTAACACTTGAATGGAAGGCCATGATTTAAACACAATTTGCAATCAGTAAAATAAACCAAAAATGGGGAAAAAAAGGGCTGGAATTCGCAGCCAAAGGATAAGAGAGAGAGAGAGTAATTGCAAGTTGTCATTGTACTATTTGTCTCCCACTACCTTTCTAATTATCCTTTCTTTTTCTTGATTTTTTTTCTAGATAATTCTTCATTAATCTTACCATTTTGGGCCTCATCCTATGATTCAATGATTGGGCTCTGAATTTTATGATCTCACCAATCCCAAAATTGATTCATTGACCCCTACCTCAAAGGAAATGACCATTTTGCCCTTTTGTTCAAAAACCGAATTTCATGCCAAAAATATTCCCATGATGCACAAAAAATACACAACTCCACTCACTTGGACTCACATAAATTCCTCAAGAGATGCATAATGGTTTTTACCGAGAAATTATTTATTTTAGTGAAATGACCAAAATGCCCTTTTGGTCCCAAAAAACCCTAATTTTACTCCAAACTTCATTTCCACTCTAACAATGATCCTGAGACCCTTTGGATGACTCTAAAACTCTAGAAATGCATGCATGATGAGAAAATAAGTCTTTTTGGCGAAATTACCGAAATACCCTTTGAACTAGGAAAAACCCTAGAAATGCTCTAAAGTGCTCTAAAATGCCATGCAATGCTTTTCTAACCCTAAAATGCATTCTGAAACTTCTAAGATGCAAGCATGATGCTCTTCCTAACCTCTAGGATGAATGCTAAGACTTGATTTATTTTTGATTGAAAATTAGGGTTTTGACCTAAGCCGGACAAAATTGGGGTATGACAGCTGCCAGCTGTTGCGCCCCGAAAAATCCGGTTAAGGATTCCTCAGTTTGACAACGTGAAAAATTTTGAAGCCGCCACCAATATTTATTTTTAAAGACTAAAACATTGGAAAAAGTCTTTTGAAAAAGGCGGATGGTCTTTCGAAAACATTGAGATGTAGGTTCGGGGGTCGGTTAGGTACGGGGAAGGTATTAGCACCCCCACACCTCCTTTCTACCGAAAGGGAACCATTAACTTTGATATGTGGCTTAGAAAAAGTTGACTTGAAACGATTTCTGTTCTACTTCCTTTCTTTTTATTTCGTGTGAGAAATGGTTTTATTGAGGAGAAATATTTTTGGTATCTTTGAAAAAAAAACGAGACAAAACAAAGATTTTTTTGAAAGAGTGCTTGACGGGTTACGACCCGCTCCTACGTACCCTCTCTGGAAGAGGGATCAAAGCTACGTAGTTCTCGGCTTTCGGTTTTGAAAATGTTTTTGTGTTTTATCTTATTTAATTTTTTTTTGAGTTTTTGAAAAAGGACTCAAGTGTTCACGAATTACCAAACAAGCAACGGCTTCGAGTGGCGTTCATTACTAACTCGAAAGAAAAGAGTCGAAACCGGTAATCAAACAAGCAAAGGCTTCGAGTGACTACAAGTAACAACGTTTTATTATCTTTTTTGAAATCATTTTTGAAAAAGGTGAGCATTGGTGATAATTACGTTGTTTTTGAAATTGGAATTTATTTATTTTTTTAGTTAAGGTGTGGGAGCTTTCATGATAGCCAAACAAGCAAAGGCTTCGAGTGACTACCACTAATAACTCCTCATTAGCGATCAAACAAGCAAAGGCTTCGAGTGATGACTAATGATTTATTTAAGAAAAATGCCTTAGAGTTTTTGTTTGAGAAAACATTTGACTTGGGTTTGAAGACTAGTTTTGGAAAAGAATTTGATTTGGAAAAAGTTTTGAAAGATAAGTAGAACATTTCCATCAACATATCAATTTCTAACCAAGATACAATTCCCTTAATTACACTTCATACAAGCATTACAAATCAAAGAGATACATCTATGCATAAAAGTGGCCCTTGGCCGAATGCTCCTCATGCAAAAATCAACATCAATTTCATGCTAAAGTTCACAAGTTAGCACACAAAAACATCACAAGATGCAACCCTATTCCAACATATGAGACTACAAGACAAACCTCAAGCAAGACATACATTTATTCAACAGCAAAATCAAAGGAAAAAAAAACAATGGAAACCCTAATCCTACCCTTGAACCCGAAACACAAACTAACCCAAACCAAGTCATTTTTCAACTACAAATCATCAAATACACAAAACAATACTTGAACCCTATTTTTACATTCTGGCCGAAGCTTATCAAACAATAATCCATCTTCAATTTCATACCAAACTTTGCAAATTATTATACAAAAGAAACATAAGACACCACCTTAAAGTGTAAACATTAAACAAAATTGAATCATATAGAGTAATCCTTTCACTTAGATTAAAGTGCCATGGGCACAAGTGAAAATCAACTTACCCCATCATCAACATCTAGCAATGAGCAAAATAGAACGCATAAACCAAGAAAATAAAGTTGAATCCTTTATAGCCATCTTCACCACTTAAATTAAAGTGCACTAGGCACTAGTGGTGACTCACATAGCTAAATCATCAACAACTAACCAAAAACCAATTAAGGAACATATGAACTATGAAACTAGATTAGGGTAAAGATACATAAATAAACTAGTTTAGCAAATTAGCATATGAAAATTGAAGAGCATCTAAATAAAGTTGGATCCCTTCTAGCCATCTCCTCCACTTAAATTAAAGTGCACTAGGCACTAGTGGAGACTCATATGGCTAGATCATCAACAAATAACAACTAAAACAAATATTGAACAAGGAAAATTCATAAAGAAAGTTGAATCCTATCTTACAATCTTCTCCCTTAAATCATGGTGTTCTAAACACAAGGGAGAGTCAAGTTGTAAGATCATCAACATCACAAGGAATAAAAATCACATTTAACACAAGGCTTTAAACACTAATAATAAATCATCCTCAAGTGAAAAGGAACCACAAGATAAGTTTAAAAAAAAACAGAAAATGCGAAATATAAGGGATATAAAATCACATGTTTATTTCATTTAAAAAAAAAACAAAGATCAACACAAACTAACCACAAGCTAAATTATTCAAAGGTGAAAAGCAATTTCTCACCCTAACAACAACAAACTACATTTTAAAAGTGAAAATGATGAGTATATCAAAAATAAAGAGGAGAATATGAGATGAAGATGATAAGATAAATCTTGATGCAAAATGTTTGAAAATGATGCTAAGACATTAGGAATTTTACCTTATCTCTAAAATAGGTAGAAAATTGAAGAAGTAGAGGAGAGGTAAACAAAGGGAAGCTACGGTTTTAATGGAGGAGAGGAGGAGAAGGATTATGTGCTTGATTTTTCTTCAGTGTGAGAGGAATGGATTGGAGGTAGTTTGATGATGAATTGGTTAAGAGAAATTGAAATAAATGGAGGTGGTTTAGGAGAGGTGAAGCTACGGTTTTAGAGGAGAGGAGGAGGAGAGGAATTATGTGAAAATCTTAGAGTGAGATCAAATGAGAGCTAAGAAGGGTCCTCTTGTGAAGAAAGGGAGGGTATTTATAGTTTTTTTTCTAGGATTAAGGGCACTTTGGTCTCTTATTTTTTTTAGGTGCTCTAGGATTGCATCTAAATTTGGAACCAAGGGTCAAGATCAAATGTCACATGGATTAGGGGCAATTAGAAAGCACAAAGTGAGGAGAGAGAGGGCTGAGGGGTGTAGCTTAAAGAGGTGAGTGAAGGATAAGTTTAATTACAAAAATGTATTTTCTCATGAAGCATATTACAAGAGTGCCATTTTAATTCAAATGAAGGGTGAGGATTGCATTTAACACTTGAATGGAAGGCCATGATTTAAACACAATTTGCAATCAGTAAAATAAACCAAAAATGGGGAAAAAAGGGCTGGAATTCGCAGCCAAAGGATAAGAGAGAGAGAGTAATTGCAAGTTGTCATTGTACTATTTGTCTCCCACTACCTTTCTAATTATCCTTTCTTTTTCTTGATTTTTTTTCTAGATAATTCTTCATTAATCTTACCATTTTGGGCCTCATCCTATGATTCAATGATTGAGCTCTGAATTTTATGATCTCACCAATCCCAAAATTGATTCATTGACCCCTACCTCAAAGGAAATGACCATTTTGCCCTTTTGTTCAAAAACCGAATTTCATGCCAAAAATATTCCCATGATGCACAAAAAATACACAACTCCACTCACTTGGACTCACATAAATTCCTCAAGAGATGCATAATGGTTTTTACCGAGAAATTATTTATTTTAGTGAAATGACCAAAATGCCCTTTTGGTCCCAAAAAACCCTAATTTTACTCCAAACTTCATTTCCACTCTAACAATGATCCTGAGACCCTTTGGATGACTCTAAAACTCTAGAAATGCATGCATGATGAGAAAATAAGTCTTTTTGGCGAAATTACCAAAATACCCTTTGAACTAGGAAAAACCCTAGAAACCCTAGAAATGCTCTAAAGTGCTCTAAAATGCCATGCAATGCTTTTCTAACCCTAAAACGCATTCTGAAACTTCTAAGATGCAAGCATGATGCTCTTCCTAACCTCTAGGATGAATGCTAAGACTTGATTTATTTTTGATTGAAAATTAGGGTTTTGACCTAAGCCGGACAAAATTGGGGTATGACAATAGGCTACAACTTTTCTATGCTGCATAAGAACACAACCTAATCCTTGATGTGAAGCATCACAATACACTTCGTACGGTTCATCTGGTTGTGGTAAAACTAACACTGGTGATGCTTTCAAACGCGTCTTCATTGTTTGAGAGCTTTCTTCACACTTTTCGGTCCAAACAAACAGTTGATCTTTCCTCGTGAGTTGAGTCAACGGCGCCACTATCCTTGAAAATCCTTCTATAAATCTCCGATAGTATCCGGCCAAACCAACCAAACTACGAATTTCAGTCACCGATCTTAGTCGTTCCCATGAAAGTATAGTCTCCACTTTTGCTGGGTCCATAGAAATTCCTTCTTTGGTAATCACGTGACCTAAAATTTTAACTTCCTCAATCCAAAATTCACATTTCAACAGCTTTGCGTATAACTTCTTCTCCTGTAGAATTTGCAAAACTTGACGAAGATGATCTTCACGATCCTCGTAGTTTTTAGAATAGATGAGAATGTCATCAATAAACACGACGTCGAATTTATCGAGAAATGGATTAAAAATCCGATTCATGTAATCCATGAAGATAGCAGGTGCATTTGTTACTCCAGATGGCATCACCAAATACTCATAATACCCATAGCGAGTCCTAAACGCAGTCTTTGAAATATCCTTGGGTTTTACTCTAATTTGGTGATATCCCGTCCTTAAGTCAATTTTTGAGAAAACAGCAGCTCCACGAAGTTGATCCATTAAATCATCAATACGGGGTAGAGGATACTTATTCTTTATCGTCACTTTGTTCAATTGACGATAGTCTCGACAAAGTCTTGAACCTCCATCTTTCTTCTTCACTAACAAGATTGGTGCTCCCTGTAACACCCTTTTCTAAACCTCACTTATTTTAAATAAAATCAGAGTTCTTCGCAATTTAACTTCGCCATATTGAAAAAGGTGTTACACTTTACTCTCAAAAACGATCTCAATTAATAACGTCAGATGATTTCGAAATCTCATTGCAGCGGAAAAATAATCATCAAAACACGTCTTCACATTAAAGGGTCTTAAACCACAACTCGAAGTCTCAAATACATATTGATATCCAAATGAATAGTGTTTACGCCCCCCCCCCCCCCCCCCGGTGTTACATTTCAGAGCGACGACACGACCCGACAGAAGATAGGAAAGCCGGAGACCTTCACTCGCAGTTACCTGCAGCGTTGCCACGTAAGAGCAACATTCCAAGCAGAAGGGGTGAGCATTAACAGAAATAATAAGCAATGACAGCAGTAAATAAGTAGCAGGTAACTCACAGCAAGCACATAGAATTCAATGCATCATTTCACGGCACAAGGCACAAACTCCATTAGTAAGTAGATACCAACACTCGTTATAAATGGACTCATGAACGAATGCCACCCCTCTGGGCATATGCATGCGGTACCGATCTCGTAAAAGGCCACAACGGGCATACCACCAAAATAATCACGTGTTGTAGCATCACAGCTACCTCGAAGATGCATATGACAATGCGACTCATGATTCATGCATAGATACACATACTCAGAGCATTTAATTAATAAATACCATACCACCAAAATTATTATCACACAGAAATACCACGTGTCGTAGCATCACAGCTACCTCGTAACTCTCACCAGTTTACAGCATCACAGCTGCCACATATCACCTGTACACATCACGCCAAACAGCGCGCACAACCAAAACACACACACAGCACAGAAATTGGCGCACAGCACCACCAGACAACACCAGCACGACAGACACACGCAACACCACAAATTGGTGCACAGCACCACTAGACAATGCCTGAACTTACGCACTAGGCGCGCCCACACACAGGACACAAGGGCAGCGACAATAACCAGCACAACGTCCTATTCGTTCGACCATTTTACTAAACAGCTAAGGAGCAGTATTTCTCAACAACTGTGCACGAACTCCGACAATTAATTTAGCATATCAAACGATGTCGGAATTTTGCAAACGAATATCCTCTGGAAAGCTGGAGATGTCTAGTTTCTAGAAATAATTTTTATTTATTTGTTTAGGTACCCAAATAGTACAGTTTTGCAAAATACTTCTCAGGGTACAGAAGTTCGACAGCTTCTGTTAGCTAAATTGTAACCCAGTTTTCTCTTTGAATTCTCAACCAAATGAAACGAAATCCGTGTCTAAATTGAAGCCCCGTGGGTCTGGTTTACAATGAGATAAAAATCATCCGAAACCGAGTTCGGTGGAAGGAGTTATGAACAAAACATTGAACCTATACCCATACGGTTTCATGCAGTTTTTCATATTCTTATACCCATTTTGTAAAAATGTTTTTTCCAGTTATACTGACTCAAATATAGCGAAACCAGTGCCTAAAGTGAAGGAAATCGTGTCTACTTCCCAATGAAACAAACCCCACGCAATTCGGGCCAATAATGAAGTCACAATCACAGAAATACTGGACACCTATCAAAACGGCTTCAAAACGAAATTTCAGCACATCAATTCCCTCTTTGCACAACAACCACCAGAAACCAGGTTTTTAACGAATCCACATCACGATATGATCGACAACCACAACCCACCCGCCACTATCAAGAATCATCATCAACATCATATATCATCAAAATCAATCATCACATAAAGACAAACACCATTGAAGACTCAATAACAACACATCATGCGAAATAACAACAATAGCAACATCGCACCATCATCAATTTCAATCCAACATCGCAAATAATCCAACCAAACCCTAACTACCCATATACCCTCATCATAACTCATTATTAGTGTTAAAACCCACCCTTACCTCTATTGACGTAAGCTCCAAATTATGAAGAACGAGACACGAACACGAACTCACGAACACACGAACAGAACACGGCTTCCTCCTTGAAAGAAATCGCGCCTCTCCTTCTTCTCTCTTCTCTCCTAGCCGCGCACCACTCCCCCTCTTCTCCCTCTCTCAATTTCGCACAATTGTGAAGAATGAGGAGAGTCGCAGTTACTTTAGGGTTTAAGCTGTGGGCCCTCCCGCGCTGGGCTCACAGTTACACCCTCTCATTTTCCCAAATCAACCCCTCCCTCGTCATATTATTTATTATTCTCTTAATTAATTCCTATTTCACCTCCAATTTATTTTTAATAATTTAATTAATCAGTTAATTATTTTTGGGGCGTTACACTCCCCAAGGTGATACACTCGGTCTAACGAACTGCTTCGACATCAAATCCTCAAGTTGACTCTTCAGTTCTGCCAACTCTGTAGGTGACATCCTATACGGTGCAATAGAGATTGGACCTAATCCGGGGATGAGATCGATTGAAAACTCAATATCTCGTACAGGGGGTAATCCGAGAACATCTTTTGGAAATACTTCCGAAAAATCTTTCACGACTAGTACTTCGCTCAAAGTAACTTATTTTTCCGCTTTTAAGGAAGATAAACACATATAACCTTGAGCACTTTCTTTCAAAGAAGTTATTGCTTGATTAGCAGATATAAATTCTGAAATCCTAGGGTCGGTAAAAACTAAAGTTTTATGTGCACAGTCCAAAAGGATATGGTTGGAAGATAACCAATCCATACCTAAAATCACATCTGGTTGCATTAAAGGCAAACATATCAAATCGACAATAAATCTCCTATCATAGATAACAATAGGACAATTTAAACACACAGAATTTGCCACTATATGTTTAGCAGTTGGAGCAGAAATGATCAAATCAAAAGGCAATGATGTAACAGGTAAATTTAATTCTTTCACTCTATCCAAAGAGATAAAAGAATGGGTTGCTCCAGAATCAAATAGTACAGTTAAGAACTTACCTTCCATATCACAAATTTTCTTGTATAAGATCTTCAGATTGAGAAGCCTCAACACCACTTTTGGTGTAATCTCTTCCTTTTGCCATTGGCCTTTCAGCTCTCATATTATTCTCCACCAGTTCAACTTTCGGATCAATGCAGTCCTTCACCATATGTCCCGTTTTTCCACATCTGAAACATACAACTCCCCTCAAGGGACAAATGTCAGCCATATGGTCTTGCTTCCCACATTTGAAACATCGTCGAGTGGGTCCTGGATTTTGATTCCTAATTGGTCCACCTCCAAAATCAGATGCTATCGGATGATATGGTTGTTGATTCTGATTATTCCCCGAGGGTCGGGAATAAGGCTTTTTGTACGGCTGTTTCCCTTTTTGGTTCCATCCTTGTGTTGGATACCTGGACCTAGACGGCCCTCATGTATTTTCCCGGTTGATTCCACCTTCCTTCATTGTCTCTATCTTTCTGCATTTTTCCACAAGCGGTTGAAATTGCTGAATTTCAAGTGGTAAAACTGACTCTTTGATGTTCAGTCTCAGTCCTCCTTCAAATCTTTCACATAGCCAATCTTCATCAATTTGATCCTGAAAGAAACGAAAATATTTTCCCAGCGACTCGAACTTTGCCGCGTATTCTCCGACTGTCTTCCTCCTTGTTTCAGAATCAGGAACTCTTGTTCCTTTGCAGTCCTAGCACTTCTAGGAAAATATTTGTTTAAAAATTTAGCACGAAATACCTCCCATGTAACTTCCTGGTTATTAGCTTCGACTATCTGTCGGGCTCCTCTCCACCAATATTCTGCATCTCCAAGCAGCAGGTAAGATGCATAACTAACCTTTGCTTCATCTGAGCATCTTAGCACCGTGAAAATTTTCTCGATCTCTTGAAGCCATAAGTCAGCTTTCTCTGGTTCTGTTTCTCCATGAAATTGGGGAGGATCATGACGTCCAAAGTCAACCAAACCTTTTGACTCGGCAGCTTGCTCTTCCCTACGCTGTTTGCGAATATCTTTTTGATTCTATGCAGCAGTTTGCTGTGCAATAGATGTCGCCATGTCTGCCAAAACTTGAATAGCTCTATCCATGTTATTCCCAGCATTATTCCCAGTATCTAATTGTTCATTTCTATGAACCATTGAATTCCTATAAGGTAATACTAGTCAGAACCTAATAAGAAGACAATCCAGATATTTCACAGAGTTCACACAACAAAACATATAGAAAACAATCCAAAAAATTTCAGAGTTCACATAGCAAAAACATAGCAAGCATACAACCCAAATTTTACCCGAAAGACTCCATCTTCTCTGATACCACTATTGTAACACCCCCGTTTTCCTAACCTTTAAAAGTGGTGCTACACTTAAATAATAATCTCATTTCTAATTTCTTTTGAAAATGTATTGATTCAAAGTAGATATGAGTTCAAATTCTCAAACTATGTAAAAATAATTGTCTAAATGTTTGAGAAGATATAAAGGAAAATCATATCATACAACATCATAATATATATATATATATATATATATATATATATATATATATATATATATATATATAGGTCATTGTCTGTCAGGTCATGATCATGCCCTTAGGCTTACAAAGGGTTAACAACTAAATATCACATCTCACAAAAGTAGCCAAAAGGTAGTACGTCCTACGAGGTTATATCTATCATAAGTCAGGCTGAGTCCTAAGCAGTCAGTTACTATACTGAAATACCTAATAGTTACTGCCTCAAAATATAGAGTTATAAGAGAATACAATACACCATAAATCCCACGAAACTTTTATACCCTAACCTCCAAAATGTCATAAAAAAAACCAACGTCCCATAAATACTAATGATAACCATTGGGGATATCCCCGATGGTACCACCACTATCGGAACCATCAGACGGTTCCCACTCAGGCACAACAAGGACTGGGGCTGCAACTTCAGGAACTACGGCATTAGGTACTACTACCTCGGGTATCACCCCACCTGGTATCAATGCATCTATCATTCTATCCATGGGTAACTCAGTCTCTGAGGTCTTATGAGAAGTAATCAAGGTCATGGGTACTCCCCCGATCCTATCTGTCGTCGGTACAATACCAGTATAGGTTAAAGTTTGGGCTACTGCGTCGATTTCCCATATGGGATTTCCCTCGTCCTCCAAGAAGCTAATTTAACGGTGGTCCGAGTGACCCAGTGGTTCTCCCGTCGCCATCTGAAATGTAAGGGTTGAAATACTCGTACAGAAGTTTGCAACATGATGGTTAGACAAGTTACACATAATATTATACAATCACAAGCAATAATAATATACAGACATAATAAGTGACACACGTCAAACTCAATCAAGACAAAGAAAATTTACCACACATAATCACCAAATCCTGCAAAACATGACTGACTTTCTAGTGAAATCAATTATCGATAGTTAGTCAGATAAACTAGATATCACACTTATCCGGTAATCCATCAACAAAGTTAGTTTGCTAGCTAAAAATGATATACTCAACCTACTCCATGGAGATTTCTCTATCATCTTGAGCGTAAGGCCGTTTCAACTGCCATAACATGATTGTTTGCATAGAGAAGATATCCAATCCATACTCCAATCATTCTGGCCCGAGCGCTGCACCTTATTATAGATAGTCCTGCACAGTCAGGCTCACCGTGTCGGGTAATACGATTTCCTCCAGCCAGAGATTGATGGTACAACTGACTATTGGTAGGAGTTCGAAACACAAGTGTCCCCCAGAAGGTCTGTAGTCGACCCAGCCAAACCTTTCCTCAGTCTTATATACTTGATAGTACTATAAGAAACATCTTGTATTAGCTCTTTTAGTAAAATCATCAGTCTTACTCATCTAATCCATAATCAACTTAATAATCAGTTCCCAAAATCCATAGAACAACTTATGAGATTTCACCTTAGCTTATCAATATCCTCCTAAGTTATGTCAATAAGTAAAATAGACACCCAATATTTCACTTAAATCTAAAAAGGTACTTATTTTGCTAATCCCAGAAATAAACTCTTGTAAATAAGATCACCATGCACACAAATCACCTAAAAATAACTAGATAATTAATACCAAAAAAGAAATAACTAGATAATATATATATATATATATATATATATATATACATATATCTACTAGCAACACAAAATTTGTGCCCATCAACTTATTATTAGTATTTTCCCTTACCTTGAAATTGTTCCAGAATAGCTTGTCGGACACTTTCTTCAATTCCATTGATACCTATTACTCATTAAAAACAACTATGTCTTAATATACTATACTCAAAACTAAAAAAAAATATTTTACTAAAACTCTACTTAAACTCTATTCTAACATAGAAGTAAGGATATAATAAAATAAAATAAAATAAAACACATAATTTTTTTTTAGAGAAAAAAAATAAACTAAGGGCAAAATATCTATATCATTTAGTGTGTGAAGAAAGAGAGGAAGTAAAAAAAATAAAAAATTAAATATTTGAAAGTTATCTAAAAGTGTCAAATGTGGTTCCTTGTTTTTAAAAAAAGTAATAATAAAATCAACAAACAAGAATTTAAAAGCAAGGAAAGGGAGAGAGAAAAGATTGAAAACATGATTCTTAGGAAAGGGAGAGAGAAGAGAGAAAAGATTGAAAACATGATTCTTTAATCTGGTTGCTCATGTGTGTGATGAAAGTGAGAGTGAGGCTCTTTATTTATAGTGGAAAAAAGTAGGCTTGTCGGCAAAGTGAAACTCACACGTACCGGTTTTTATTTTCTTTGTTCATCACTCTCTCAATTTCTATATCTATTTATTTTGTTTTTCGGTAATAATAAAAGACATATTTTTAGGTAAAAAAATTCTGCAGATACTATTTCGATCTTTATATTTTATAGAACTCAAATATCTAAATTTCAAAATTTTCTGATAAGTTTGGACTTTTTAGTGCAGTATAAATTTTCACTAATAGATACTTTTTAGCTATAATTTGATAGAGTTTTTTTAGCTCAAATTTTTTTGATAACCCACTATAATATTTCTCTTTAGTTCTACAAAATTATTTTTAAAAACACTTTCTAGATACGAAACTAATTATTATTTTGTATAAGATAAATACACGGTTATAATACACACAAGGGTCCGAAAATTCAGGGCCATCTTCTAGTCCTTTTTATCATGCTTCTCGAGTGAGTTCGTTGGGCCGGGTCTGAGTTTTCAGTACGTCCTGCCTTTGGGTCTGGGTTGGGGCAATGTTGGGGGCAACCCTTAGGCCAATAACATGTATCCAAATATATTCTAATTATGAACAGAAATGTAGGATTTATAACAATATATATTTCACCATTATTAAGCCCAACGAGATTTCAATTAGTCCTCTTTGAATTGAGTTTTAAAAACTGTTCTCTATTTTATAAACATTAACAAAGAACAAATTTGGTCTTTTTAAAATTTTTGAAAACTAAAAATCGTTTGTAAAACTATATTTCGAAGAAGCAATTTATTTCCTCTTTCCAGTTATTTTTTGAGATCAGTTAAGTAACCTTATACTACGCACCAAATTACTAAGGTATATCTAAGGAATATATAAAACACCTGAACCTTATATCATAAACCTGTATCCCAAGTAGGTAGCTCAGTTGGCGAGCTAAAGGATATTGAAGGAGTGCACCAAAAAGAGTGCAAGAATGAGGTCCCAGGTTCAAACCCCATAAACTAACATTCCCACACCCCCACTACCGCAAACCTGTTTGGTTCTAGATGCATATCAACTGATATCTCCCGGATATGATTCATTCTTTGTTTGAAAGCAAAGCTTTAGACAACCTTTACCCACCAGAATATACTTGACGGCTAATCCAATAAATTTATCACAAAAAAGTTCACTATTTGTTAGACCACATATGATGAAGAAGAATTTTTTATATTTTCCAACCGTGTTGTAGGTATAACAATTCACTGGACTCGGATTATACGAAATAACATTTTTATATATGTTAGTTGTGGGGCATAGGATGTTTTTTGACTGTGCATGTGTATAAATATAGTAGTAGTGAATGATAGGTAACAATACATTGTACATTGTACATTGCTCAGACATAAGAGAAAGGTAGAAAGTAGAGAGGCAAGAGAGCAAAGAAAGAGAGAGATGGGGCGCAAGAACACATTTTTGTTGGCACTTGTTTTTGCTTTGATCACAAAGGAAGTTTTGGCAGAACAACATGCAGTTGGCGGAAGCCAAGGTTGGGATCCATCAACAGACTTTAACTCTTGGGCTTCAGGCCATACATTCAAAGTTGGCGATCAACTTGGTATGCATGGTTGTTACCCATAATTACTCTATTGTTTAAATTTGGCTTATATATGTTTTAGGCCCCTGTAAATATAGGGTGTTTTGGTTTAAGCCCCTGCAAATATTTTTGTTGTTAAAAGCCCTTGTAAAATAACATATTTTGTTATAAGCCCTTCTATGACTAAAATATTAGCCTATAACATGGAATGCTATGATTGCTGGATATGTTGAAAAGGGCTTATAAAAAAATATTTCATTTTGCAAGGGCTTTTAACAAAAAAAAAATTTTGCAGGGGCTTAAACCAAAACATCCTATATTTGCAGGGGCCTAAAACATATTTAAGCCTTTAAATTTTATATTAGGATCATCAAAATATTTTGTTTTTGGCAGTATTCAAATACTCTTCAGGGTTGCATAGTGTGGTTGAACTAGGGAGTGAGAGTGAGTACAAGAATTGTGATATTGGGAATGCAGTTAACACCATGAGCAGTGGCAATGATGCTGTGAAACTGAGCAAGACTGGTACACGCTACTTTGCATGTGGTACCTTAGGCCATTGTGGTCAAGGCATGAAGGTCAAGATTACAACAGTGACTGCAGGAAGTGCATCCTCTTCCCCTGCTTCACCATCATCTTCATCTTCTTCACCTACTTCTTCATCACTAGGCTTCATCTCTCTTGTGCTCATTGTTGCTTTGTTGATTGCCTCTCTGCTTCCTCAGTTTTAATTAGTAATGCTATCTTTTCAAGTTTTGGGTTTGCATATATATGCTACTTTAAGATCTTTTGTTACCTTTTGTATGATTGAAATAATAGTTGAATAACAGTGGTTATGGCTTCATGTATACTTGTTTTCAATTGCTTTGGAATTGGATTGGCCTTTTTGTCTTTAAAGTTGTTTTTAATGGAGAAAATTTGAGAACTTTTAATCCAAAAAATGTCAAATAAAGTTTCATCTTTCAATTTTTTTTAGGCTAAATTATAGTTTTGGTCCCTCTATTTTCAAAAATTCAGACATTTGGTCCCCCTATTTTAAAACTCGGACATTTGGTCCCCCAATTTTAAAAAATCAAAGACATTTAGTCCCAAGAGGAATTTTTAGTTTTTTATGGCTAATAATCAAAGACATTTGGTCCCTCAATTTTAAAAAATCAAAGACATTTGGTCCCCCAATTTTAAAAAATCAAAGACATTTGGTCCCTCTTTGGACTAAATGTATTTGATTTTTTAAAATTGGGGGACCAAATGTTCGAGTTTTAAAATAGGGGGACTAAATATCTGAATTTTTGAAAATAGGGGGACCAAAACTATAATTTAGCCTTTTTTTTATAATTAAAAGACATTCTTTAAAAAGTGTTCATACAAAAAGCATCAACACAAACTCTACCCACATTTTATAAAAGGTCGCAAACAACCTTCAATGTCATGTGTGCAACATTGCCATACAAAAATATACACTAAATTCCTTAATATTAGTTGTTATTCTTCAAGAATTCTCTAAGGGTGTGTTTGGGAGTTTGGAGGGGAGGGGAGGGGAGGGGTTGAGACTAATAGTGTAAATTCTTTAGTAATTGGGAGAAAAATTATCCCCCTAAACCCCCCAAACCCCTCTCTTAGTTTATTTTTGGAGCCCCTCCAAACTCCCCCAAATATGGAGGGTTTTGGAGGGGCTCCAAAAATAAACTAGGAGAGGGGTTTGGGGGGTTTAGGAGGATAATTTTTCTTCTCATCACAAAATAATTTACACTATTAGTCCCAACCCCTCCCCTCCCCCTCCAAACTCCCAAACAGACCCTAAATGAAAAATACCTCAAAATTACAGGAACCACAGACATCATCCGACCACACTAACATCGTTCAATATTTTGTAAGCCTATGTTTATGTTTTAACATTACAAGAACCATAGGGATATATATCATTCCCAAGGGTGCATGAAACCGAGTGGTCGGCTAGATGTGAGATACCCCCTCAGCAAAGGACGTGAGATTACGAAGACTAGCCGAAAACAACAACAACAACAACAACAACATCGGAAGATCCTTGCCAAGGGTGCAATAAAATCATAAAATATCTAAATGATCCACATAAATATCACCATATGTACTCGTTCTAAAAATTTGATATATACACTTCTAATCTTTGTGGTGATGGTCTAATTATAAATTTCTCATGTAAACAAGAGATACATGAGAACTTATCAGATTGAAGAATCTTCTAGTTCTTCAATTGATAACCACGTGAATTTTCATTTTTTTCCGCATCATGTCTTCTATTATCTGCTTGTATCTCCACTATGGTGAAAATTAATGAATCTTGGGCTGCACCTCTGATAAACTTGCACACCTTGAGCCACCAAAGGATCACATCTAGACTAAACACAACATCCAGATAGAGGGGATCTACAACAGACCAATTTCTAACCAACCAATACACCTCTATAACTAGACAACTACTAAATGTCATCCACAGAGTTCGTTACACACCGCACCAGCTCACCAACGAAAGCGTTATTGCTACACCCAATTCGGCCTTTGGGACACTGATACTACTCCATTAGGTTGCACACTGATTTCCCAAGGTGCACCCGAGGCAGTCTAGCAAGCACATGATTCTGCTGGGAACTAAAACTGCCAACAGCATGCCATCCCATACAATTGCAAATAACCTACACAGCAGAGCAACCCACAAAGTAGAACCAAGGAAGGATAGTCAGCACACTAGAAGCCTGCTTCAAATCAGTAGTATCACTCCCTGCTCAAAAGAAGTCATAACAACAACAACAACAACACAAGTTTATAAAAATTTCACGATTCGCCCTAAGTAGAAGGGTACCTGCAAGGGGGGGAGCGGGGAAACAAGCAAAGACAAGCAACACACCGAAAGCAAGATCAAGGAGGCAAGGGAACTAAGACAAGAGGAAGGATACAAACTTGACATCTGGGAGTTAAGCAAGGCAATTGGGCTTAAGCACAACACCAAAGAATATTACCAGCCCAAGAGCTAGAGAGAAGAAGTGAAGCCCTCGGCCAGCACTGTCGAATGAAATGAGATTCCATCTCTAAGCCTTATACATATGCACCCTCACCAACTAAGACTCAACCAAATGGTCAAACCACTTCACCCAAGAACCTTCGAGTGATGATCCTTCCTTGGCAAGACTGTTAGCAATTTCATCAGATTCTGTTTTTATGGACTACAGACACGTTTTTCAATACCAAGAGGAGGTTCCTCAACTTGTTACCATAAAACGGAGCTTCCAAATTTCACCCAAGAAAGTGGCACCCTAGAGTCCGATTCCTCGATCTAATGAAATCTCAAGGGCAGTAACTATAGCTATAAATTTTGCCTCGTTAGAGTCCCTAATTGCCACAGAGGCAGCGAACTTAGCTAGGATACATCCTTTGTCATCTCTCAACACCCCTCCAATGTCTGTCGGCCCATGCTTTCCTCTTGCAGATCCATCAACATTCCACTTTTGGGCTTTTGCAGGTGGTAGTTCTCAGGTTGATTTTACACAGGGTTTGGGGGGTTTTTTCTTCAACATCGACACTGTTGGACATTTTAGTGTAATTGATCTCTTTATTATGTTAAAATAAGAGTGCACAGTTGTTTTAATGTAATAACGAGATGTTCGGTTTAGGCAAATTTTGGAAATTACATGGAAGTGACTTTCTGGTCGTTGGCGCGCGGAGCGCGCGTGGAGCGTGAACTGTGCGCCACTTACGCGCGGATTGGCAGAATGTTCTGCCCAGTTGCGCGTGGAGCGCGAACTGTGCGCTACTTGCGCGCCACTTGACCGAAAAAGGCAGTTTAAAAGATAAAACTTCCATCAACCGCCAAAAACCACCTGTTCTTTGATCATAAATAATCATTCTGGTTCAGAAAGCATAACAAGGGTAAAAACATACAAGAAAAGAACAAAAACTCTTGAATTACAATCTTCTGTTTTTATCCGATTGAATAATTTTGGTTGAACCCCGAAATTTGATTCAATCTGAAAGTGTTATACACGACTTCAGATTTATCCAAGTATCATCTTGTTAATCTCGATTTCCCAAATTTAACCAACAAAAGATTGAATCAAATTCTTTCGAGATGACGAACGATAGTTCAAAGATGACAAGCAAGTTTGCGAAATTGGACAAGTTTGAAGGGCAGGATTTCAGAAGATGGCAGAAGAAGATGCACTTTCTCTTGACAACATTGAAAGTGGTGTATGTGCTGAGTACACCGATGCCGGTGTATATGGAAGCCGAATCTCTGGATCAAACAAGGAAGCGTTTGAAATGGGAGAACGACGATTACATCTGTCGTGGACACATTCTGAACGGTATGTCTGACTCTCTCTTTGATATTTATCAAAATGTTGAGTCTGCTAAGGAATTATGGGACTCTCTTGAAACCAAGTATATGGCAGAAGATGCCTCAAGTAACAAATTCTTAGTTAGTAATTTCTTTAATTACAAAATGGTGGATTCGAGGCCTGTTATGGAACAATATAATGAACTGCTGCGAATTTTGGGTCAGTTTACTCAACATGATTTGAAAATGGATGAATCCATTGCAGTTTCATCTATAATTGATAAACTGCCTTCTTCTTGGAAAGATTTCAAGCATACCTTGAAACATAAGAAGGAAGAGTTGACTCTGGTTCAACTCGGTAGTCATTTCATGATTGAGGAGTCGCTGAGGGCTCAGGAAATTGACAAAGTCAATGATAAAATCGTAGCAGGTTCCTCTTCCGCTAATATGGTAGAGGAAAGTGGAACAGTTAAGCAAAATTCCAATGCTAAAGGTAAGAAACGAAAATTTCAAGGAAATAAGAACAAAGGTCCAAACAAACAGACAAAATTGTCATGTTGGAAGTGTGGGAAACCTGGTCATTTAAAGAGGGATTGCCGGGTGTTCAAAGAAAA
The DNA here is from genome assembly GCA_039519185.1 of Astragalus membranaceus. Classification (NCBI taxonomy): domain Eukaryota; kingdom Viridiplantae; phylum Streptophyta; class Magnoliopsida; order Fabales; family Fabaceae; genus Astragalus; species Astragalus membranaceus. The sequence goes on along the minus strand of CM076854.1, from coordinate 25,769,137 downwards.
GAACAAGGCTGGTCCAAGTGGGTCGAATGATCCTGAAAAGCAACAAGGTCAGATTGTTGTGAATAATTTTAATTCGAATACGAATTCAAATTATGTATCACTAATATCTGATGCATTCTATGTGCAGGATGATGATGTTGCCTGGTGGTTTGATTCGGGAGCAACATGCCATGTGTGCAAAGATCGTCGTTGGTTCAAGGAATTTAAACCAATCGATGATGGCTCTATTGTGAAGATGGGCAATGTTGCGACTGAACCAATCCTAGGATTAGGTTGTGTAAATTTAGTTTTTACTTCCGGAAAAAGTTTGTATTTGGATAATGTCTTATTTGTACCTGGTATTCGTAAGAACTTATTGTCTGGTATGGTTTTAAATAATTGTGGTTTCAAGCAAGTACTTGAAAGTGACAAGTACATCTTGTCAAGACATGGTTCGTTTGTTGGATTTGGTTATCGTTGTAATGGAATGTTTAAGTTAAACATTGATGTTCCTTTTGTTCATGAATCTGTTTGTATAGCCTCGTGTAGTTCTATAACTAATATGACAAAATCAGAAATTTGGCATGCTAGATTAGGACATGTTCATTACAAAAGATTAAAAGATATGTCAAAAACAAGTATGATTCCTCCTTTTGATATGAACATTGAAAAATGCAAAACTTGCATGTTGACCAAGATCACTAGGAAACCTTTTAAGGATGTTAAAAGTGAGACTAAAATCTTAGACCTTATTCATAGTGATTTGTGCGATTTGCATGCCACTCCATCATTAGGTCATAAAAAATATCTTGTTACTTTTATTGATGATGCATCTAGGTACTGTTATGTATATTTATTAACTACAAAAGATGAAGCTCTTGATAAATTTAAAATTTATAAGAAAGAGGTAGAACTTCATCAAAATGGGCTAATCAAAACTCTTCGTACGGATAGGGGAGGTGAGTATTATGATCCTGTTTATTTTCAATCTACTGGAATAATACATCAAACTACAGCTCCCTATACACCACAACAAAATGGTGTAGCCGAAAGGAAAAATAGAACTTTGAAAGAAATGGTGAATTCCATGTTATCCTATTCGGGTCTAAGTGAAGGATTTTGGGGTGAGGCTATGTTGACAGCCTGTTACTTGTTGAACCGAATTCCTAACAAAAGGAATAAGGTTACCCCACATGAACTTTGGCACAAAAAGACACCAAATTTGAGTTATCTCAAAATTTGGGGATGTAGGGTTGTAGTCAGGCTTACAGAACCTAAAAGGAAAACCATAGGTGAAAGAGGTATAGATTGCATATTTATTGGATATGCTAAGCATTCTAAAGCATATAGATTTTATGTGCTAGAATCTAATGATTCTGTTGCTGTGAACTCGGTTATAGAGTCACGGGATGCTATCTTTGATGAACAAAGGTTTACATCTATACCTAGGCCAAAGGACATGAATTCCATGTCGAAAGTCTCAGTTAATAATGAGGATATACCTTCAACTAGTACTGAAACTAGAAAGAGTACGAGAGTAAGAAAGGCTAAGTCATTTGGTGATGACTTTCAACTCTATTTGGTTGAAGGGTCAAGGAATGATGTTGAATTTCAATATCAATATTGCCTCAATGTTGAGGAAGATCCAAAGACTTATAGTGAAGCAATGGCTTCAAGGGATGTAGCATTCTGGAAAGAAGCAATCCAAAGTGAGATGGATTCCATCTTGCAAAATAATACCTGGAAATTGGTTGACTTACCTCCTGGATGCAAGCCATTACGATGTAAGATGATCTTTAGGAGAAAGATGAAAGTGGATGGTACTGTTGACAAGTACAAAGCCAGATTGGTGATCCAAGGCTTTAGGCAAAAGGAGGGTATTGATTTTTTCGATACATATGCTCATGTTGCTAGGATATCTACTATTAGACTGTTGTTAGCACTTGCTGCTATCCACAATCTGGTGATTCACCAAATGGATGTGAAAACTGCATTCTTAAATGGTGAATTGGATGAAGAGATATACATGAAACAACCTGAAGGGTTTGTTATGCCAGGAAATGAAAATAAGGTGTGTAAACTGATGAAATCTCTTTATGGCTTGAAACAAGCGCCTAAACAATGGCATCAAAAATTTGATGAGGTTGTGTTGTCTAGTGGTTTTGTTCTAAACCAAGCAGATAAATGTCTATACAGCAAGTTTGATACTCATGGCAAAGGAGTTATAATTTGTTTGTATGTAGACGACATGTTGATCTTTGGTACCGACCAAGATCGAGTTGATGAAACTAAGGCATTTTTGTCTTCTAAGTTTGATATGAAAGATATGGGGGAGGCGGATGTGATCTTAGGAATAAAGATCAAACGTGGAAACAATGGCATCTCCATCTCTCAATCACATTATATTGAGAAGATATTGGAGAAATTTAATTTTAAAGATTGTTCTCCGGTAAGTACTCTCATTGATCCTAACCTGAAGCTATTACCTAATAAAGGTGTAGCAGTGTCTCAACTTGAATACTCAAGGGCAATAGGATCACTCATGTATGCAATGATTAGTACTAGGCCTGATATAGCTTATGTTGTTGCTAAACTTAGTAGGTTTACAAGTAATCCTAGTTCTCATCATTGGCAAGCTATGAATAGAGTATTCAAGTACTTAAAGGGAACCATTGACTATGGTTTGACATATACTGGATTTCCTTCAATTATTGAAGGTTACTCAGATGCAAGTTGGATAACCAATATGGAAGATTATTCATCCACAAGTGGTTGGGTATTCCTCCTTGGAGGAGGTGCTATATCTTGGGCATCTAAGAAACAGACTTGCATTACAAATTCAACAATGGAATCTGAATTTGTAGCTTTAGCAGCAGCTGGTAAGGAAGCTGAGTGGCTAAGAAATCTGATCTATGAGATTCCATTGTGGCCCAAACCTATACCTCCCATGTCTATCAGGTGCGATAGTCAGGCTACTTTGGCTACGGCATATAGTCAAGTATATAATGGGAAGTCTAGACACTTAGGTGTTAGACACAACATGGTTCGGGAGTTAATCATGCATGGTGTAATATCAGTGGAGTTTGTGAGAACTCAGCATAATTTGGCCGATCATTTAACCAAAGGGTTAAGTAGAGATCTCGTGAAAAGGTCGGCTGTGGGATTAGGATTAAAGTCCATATGAAATCTCTTATGTTAAGATACCCAATTCCCATCTAATATGACATTAGGTGCTGAATTCAATGTGGAAAGCTTAACATGTAGAGATTGGAACACATCATCGAAAGTATCCCAAAAGGTATGTGTTCGGTTCTGTAAGTTAAGGAGGTTGAAGTATAACTTCTTAATGGTTCTTTTGAAAAATTGCATTTGCAGGTGCAAGAAAGAAAAGGACTACCTATGTAAGCATGAAGTTTAGCCGCTTCAAGAAGCTGGGACTTGGCTTTGATATGCTTATGAAGGATAAGGACACAGGCTAGTAAACTAGTGTCGAGCAAGAGTAATGTTTTAAACTATTGTGCAGATTATCTTCATGTATTCATTATGAATAGAAAGGGTTCAATCCTTAGGACACCCTGATATTCGAATATTTGAAACGTGTAATTTGCTAAGATGAAATTCAATCGTCACGATATTTCATCTATGCAGTAGTTTGTTGTATGTTATGACTTTGGTGATTTGATCGGTAATTACACTAAAATGGGGGAGGTTTGTTGGACATTTTAGTGTAATTGATCTCTTTATTATGTTAAAATAAGAGTGCACGCTTGTTTTAATGTAATAACGAGATGTTCGGCTTAGGCAAATTTTGGAAATTACATGGAAGTGACTTTCTGGTCGTTGGCGCGCGGAGCGCGCGTGGAGCGTGAACTGTGCGCCACTTACGCGCGGATTGGCAGAATGTTCTGTCCAGTTGCGCGTGGAGCGCGAACTGTGCGCTACTTGCGCGCCACTTGACCGAAAAAGGCAGTTTAAAAGATAAAACTTTCATCAACCGCCAAAAACCACCTGTTCTTTGATCATAAATAATCATTCTGGTTCAGAAAGCATAACAAGGGTAAAAACATACAAGAAAAGAACAAAAACTCTTGAATTACAATCTTCTGTTTTTATCCGATTGAATAATTTTGGTTGAACCCCGAAATTTGATTCAATCTGAAAGTGTTATACACGACTTCAGATTTATCCAAGTATCATCTTGTTAATCTCGATTTCCCAAATTTAACCAACAGACACCCCTTCAAAATTGGAGACTAGATCACCCCGGGCTGCAGGGACAGTCTGAATCCCATTCATCCAAAACCCGAGTCTTAGTTTTATTTAGTAGAGTTCTCGAGACCAATCTATCTTTGCCTTTTCAAACACTACTATGTTCTTGATATTTCAGATGGGCCAAAGAACTACATAGTGTAGAGAGATCCACAATTCTTTTGAAAATAGCCTTTTACCAACCCACACCTGACTTCCCATCATTGTTCGTAAGTTTCATTTTGATTGAATTATATCATTCTAAATCTTCAATCAAGAAATAATACTCATCCAAAATCTAATTCAATCTACTTAACTGAATTTTTTTGACAATATGATTAATTATATAAAATTGTTTTTTTAAATCAAATAAAATTCTTTTAATTCGGTAGTTAAAGCTAAATACATTTCAAATTAGAATAAATACATTTCAAATTAGAATAGGTCAGGTCGACCGACAGAGACCTACCATCTAGCCTATATAAAGCTTAGGCCAGGCCAGACTTTTCTTAAATAGATCGAACTAAGGTTCTTTGCGAAAAAATATTGGGCTACAAACTATCGAAAAGACCTTTTAGGCCTACCAGACCGACCTATTTAAGTAAACATAAATAAATTTTTTATTACTATTACTATTATTATGTTAAATTTTCTAGTATGTGTTACATCATAAACTTGTTAATATTTTCGGTAAATATATTGACATAAATTATTATTATAAAATTAAATTTGAATTTGAATTTGATGTAATATAAAATAGACGTGGTTATTAGCTTCTTAGTCTATTACCCAAGAGCACTTGGATGGGATGGTAGGGGTATCTTTCAGCTTAACCAATGTCCTGGGTTCGAATCCAGCCTTAGGCATGCAGCAGTGTTAAATCTTTTGAGGGAGTGTTTTGCCACTTATTGTGGTCCTACCCGGCTCGAATACCCGATTTATACCAAAAAAAGTTTCTTAATCTATTTACAAAAACATACGTCACTCAAGGTTGTAGGCTAGATTTCGTAATGAAAAAAGGAAATAGGCTTTTATATAGGCTTTTAGGACTTTCATAAAGGCAGACCAGCCCTTAAAATTAATTAGGCCTATGACAGGTGTCTCACACTTTCAACGGAGGCCAGAGGTCCGGCCGAGGCTTTCTGTTTCGTTCTGTTAGATTGTATAACCATATGCATCAATGAGAAACTGCTTTTCTCCTTTCCTTCTCTGTCCGTGGATTCTGCACTCAGCTACTCTGCAATTCTTCAAATTGTAATCCTGTTCTGCCTAAGCTTTATTTTGTCACAGATAAAATGGATGCCTATATATTGTTTGGAATAAATCTTGGCCATCGATTTTCTATCAACAGTTTACACTTCAAGATGAATGCTTCGCCATTCTTCCCCACTTTCCAATCTTTAATTTTCCAATCTTCCTGTTAGTTATATGACGCATATGAAGGGGGTGATGGTATGTATTCCGTATTCATTCATTCATTGTGAGAAAAAGATTAGAGAACAAATAACATAAAATTTTAAGAAATAATAAAGAAATAAAATTGGTACACAAACTGCATATATATCCTGAATCTGAACATTGTATTTATAGATTTCATCAACTTGTGCCCTATTACAATTCAAAAGAAAATCGATCGAAACCTAGCTAGCTAGCTATATTGATCACGCGATGAAACATATTACATTTATATATCATATGATCGAATAACTATCTGAATCCCATCCTCAATGCTTTGGATGCAGCCCTACAACTCCTGGAGACTTCAATTTGTGGTTGGTGGTGAAGAGTGGTGGTGGTGGATGTCGTTGCTGTTGAAGTTGTAGCAGAGTTGTAGATTACAACAACATTGTTGTGAATGAGATTAGTGATATCGGCAAGTGGAATCCTCTTTGACTTTCGCTTAATTCCCTTATTGCTGTTACAACCTGGTTGTGGGATATTCTCGTTATATATGGCTAAGCTAGTGGTGCCTGTGGTGGTGGTACTGCAACTTGAACTTCCCTCCATTGCAGCGTAGCCACACAAAAATATAAATCGAGAAATGGGGACTCGGAACTGTTTGGAAAATATTTGAATTTGGAGTTTGGAATATTTGAGATCTTTATTTATACAAGAACTTGACCGCTGCGTAGTAGTAGCGCGCTCGGTACTTAAATTTTAAAATATAACAATTTCATTTATGTAATTCAATAATGATTGATTTGATTTTGTGGGATATATCCTTCTAAATCTAACCGGTAGTATACCCGTGCATACGCATGAGTGCTGTAGTGTTCTTTTTAGGAATGAACTTACACAGTACTTAAATAGTCTGAACATTACCCCGTGAAAATAAAGATAAAGTTAAAGTAGATAGAAAATGAGTTTCAAATAAAAAATAGATAAATATTAAAATATAGGCTAAACTGTAGTTTTAGTCATTTATCTTTGGGGTTGGTGTCACTTTGGTCATTTATCATTTTTTTTCGTTTTAGTCCCTCATCTTTTTTTATGTGTCATTTTGGTCTTTTTGTGTAGTTTTCCGTCCATTGACTTAACGGATCCCACGCTGTCAGTTAACTGCTGATATGGCGTCCTAATTGTCCAATCTGACGTGTCTTCATTAAATGACATGGACAATGGGGGGCCAAATTGAAACAAAAAAAACATAGGGGACCAAATTGACACAAAGACAAAATGTTGCGTTAAAAACACACTTAGAGCAAGTGTACTCTTTCGCAGAAGTAGTATAAAAGATTATTGTATCCACAGGGACTAATTAACAAGTACCAAACTAGTCGAGATTATTTATTGTTTAGACGAACCAATAGTTTGATGATTATAGAAACAGGGTCACAGTTACACTTACAAGCTTCGATTCCCCTATGTCTAATTCCTACTTGAATTCCTTTATTTTATTTAATATTCTTTTTCCTAAATTAACCCCTGTTTGGTCATGCAAGAATTTAAATTCAAGAAAAGCATAAAGAACAAACAGGTTGAATGATTGGAAGACTAAATTAAAGTTTGGTCATGTATTAATTATAGCCCCCATTATCCTATAGGTCCACCAACTAGTTGCAGTACGGTCGCTGATCAACTAATTGATTATGAACATGCATAGGGTAGCCAATCCTAATTATGTGATAAAAACAATAGGACAACATTAATTGAAATAAAACTAAGAATTCAAAGTATGAATTAAAACATAAAAAAGTCTCTAAACATGCAAGATCCACCTAAGACCCTAGAAGAGGATTTAGCTATCCAAAGTCATAAAGAACAATGAAACAGGAATTAGAGTCATGAATTACAAAGATGAAAATAACTCGGAAGTTAGAGAAATTCTTATTCTGAATCTCCAGTCTCCTTTTCCTGCTCCAAAGCTCTCTCACGGTGTCAAGAACGGGTACCCAAAACCCCCTCCTCTCCTTGCCGGCGCTACTGTTGGTGCGTGGCTTCTGTTCCTGATTACCAATTCACGTTCGCGGCTCCCTCCTTTTAATGCAAGCCTAGGTAATGTGACTTTTTCTCCAAGTTGCAATGTTGGGCTTCATTCATCTTTTGTATTATGGGCTTGTCTTTCAATCCCCTTGCTTTTACACTCCTTTCTTTTTCGGGTTTTTTTTTGTACCCCCATCATCTCCCTATCTACCCCCACATAAAAGTGAAACCCAAAAATACCCCTGCCCAATTTTCAATTCGCTTGGATTTACCTCCATTTGAGGTAAATCCGCTTTGTTATTTTTAAAGTCGGATTTACCTCAGATGGGGATGCCCAATAGGTAAATCCGATTTCAAAAATAACAAAGCGGATTTACCTTAGCTGAAGGTAAATCCGCTTTGTTATTTTGGAAATCAGATTTACCTAGTGGGTACATAAATCCGATTTCCCTAAAAAAAGAGAAAATCGGATTTATCCCACCTAAGGTAAATCCGATTTCCCTAAAAAAAGAAAATCGGATTTATCCCACCTAAGGTAAATCCGATTTTGTTATTAAAGAAAAATTGTTTTTTATTTAATTTTTTAAAAAAACTTATAAAATGCTACTAAAAATCCGTTAAACAGCCAAAAATAATCCAAAAATTATAAAAACACCACTAAAAATCTAATAAAACCAAAATAAAGTTATGCAAATTTTTTCAGATTTTTTGGAGATTATGAAAAATTAAAAAAATTAATAAAAAATAGTAAACGATGGAATTTGGGATTTTGAGTAGGTGGTTTCATTAAAAAAATTAATAAAAAATAGTAAACGATGGAATTTGATATTTTTCGGATTTAAAGAATGTGGTTTCATTACAATTTGAGTAGGTTGCCCGAAAACTGATTTTTTAGCCTAAATTATTCTCCCGACGTACAATATCGTCACGTGTTAACGAACTACACACTAAAGAGAACCAAAAGACGGTCGAAATTTGTTTCTAAAATTTTAACTAATTTATTTATTTATTAATTAGGTTAACAAAGCGGATTTACCCCCACATAAGGTAAATCCGCTTTGGTTATTTTTAAAAGCGAATTTACCTTATATGATGGGGTAGATCCGCTTTTAAAAATAACAAATCGGATTTCACTTAAGGTAAATCCGATTTGTTATTTTTAAAAGCGGATCTACCCCATCTTAAATAAATCCGATTTAAATTTTTTAAAATTTTTAGTGGAAATCGAATTTACCTAAATCCAATTTCCAAAAAAAAAATTGAAATCAGGAAACGTTCGGGATTTTTAAATTTTGTTTAGGACAATTGCATCTTTTCGCAGGGTCGATGGGGGTAGCTAAGGAGATGATGGGGTACGAAAAAAAAACCCTTCTTTTTCTATTGGCAGCCCACATGCATATTTATTACGTCAATGATTTATATAATTAGCAATATTTGCTCTAAAAAGTAACCCAAAAGTATCTAAAAATGCAGTAAATTGGAGTTTATCACAAAACTTAATCAATCACTCTCCTTCTTCCTCCATCTTCATCTTCTTCTTCTCCGGCGACCCACCACCATCTCCGGCAACCCACCACCACCGTCTCCTCCTCCATCCACCGCCACCCTCTCCTCTACCACCACACTACCACCAATAAAACACAACCCTAAATCCCTAAATTCCAGTTGGATTCAACTTTGAATGATCCATAGTCTATGTTTTTCAATCAACCGTGGCTGGTTATGTACTTTCATTATCCTGGACAAGAACCCATAAAACATCTTCTGGTTAAATGACTACATAGCCACACGTTTCCATTCCATCATCTCTAAACATGTTTTCTTACGGTTCAGGAACGAGAGGAATAAAAGAAACCTATGGAGCAGAGAAAATCAAAGAAACTCAGGGGAGTAGAGGAATCACAAACGAATTTGAAAATATGCTTCAAATTGGAAACCCGTGGAGTTGAGAAATCATTGAAACCCAGCGATAGGAGCAGTCACGGAAATCAATGAAACCAGCGAAGAAGAACGGTGGAGAAATTTGGGGATTTTTATTTATAGGGATTTTTTGCAAGGAAGAACAGATAATTCATGGTTGCTTTAATTTGTGGATCTATTTTAATTTGTTTTAGAAAGGTGGAGGATTGAGATTTAGGGATTTAGGAATGGGATTTGGATTTAGGGCTTTGTTTTAATGTGGTGGTGGTGGTGTGGTGGTGGAGGAGAGAGTGGTGGTGGATGGAGGAGGAGACGGTGGTGGTGGCTCGCCGGAGGTGGTGGTGGCTCGCCGGAGAAGAAGAAGATGAAGATGGAGGAAGAAGATGGAGAATGATTTATTATGTTTTGTGTTTGTGTCAATTTGGTCCCCTGTGTTTTTTTTGTTTCAATTTGGTCCCCCATTGGCCATGTCATTTAATGAAGACTCATCAAATTGGACAATTAGGACGCCACGTCAGCAGTTAACTGCCAGCGTGGCGTCTGTTAAGTCAATGGACGGAGAACTACAAAAAAAAAACCAAAATGACACACCAAAAAAAGATGAGGGACCAAAACGAGAAAAATAAAAGATAAAGGACCAAAGTGACACCAAGCCCAAAGATAAAAAACTAAAACTGCAATTTAGCCCAAAATAAAAAAATGTAAAAACATCATTTAAAAATAATTTGTGCATTTATCTCGTGTCTTTTTATATATCAGTGTTGTTATCCCGTGTTTTTTTATGTATCAGTGCAGCTATCCAGTGTTTTTATATATATCATTGCAGTTATTCCCGTTTTTTTTATATATCAGTGCAGTTATCCCATTTTTTTATGTATCAATGCAGTTATCTCATAGTTTCAATTGATTATTTGAGTTGATTTGTAGATTATAGTAGATAGTAAAAGATAGATGGTAGATTATTAATAAGAAATATTTATCTCGTATTTTTTATATATACCGGTGACAATTATTTGTCCTTTTTTAGGTATTAGTGACAAAGATTTGTCACGTGTATTTTAAATATTAATCAGTTTAAATAGTCATTTAACCTTCTTGTTTTTTTAGATAGTAGGTTTATAGTAGTCTTCAAAAATTATAATTATCAATGGCAAATATTAATATCTGAGTTTTTTTATATATCACTGCAGTTATCTAGTGTTTTTTTATATATCAGTGCAGTTATCTCGTAGTTTCAATTGATTATTTTAGTTGATTAGTAGATTATAGTAGATAGTAAAAGTTAGATAGTAGATTATCAATAAGAAATATTTGTTTTAAATACTAATTAATAGTTTAAATAGTCATTAAGTCTTCTTGTTTTTTTAGATAGTTGATTTGTAGTAGTACTTTTCAAAAAATTTAATTAACAATGACAAATACTAATCTCCTGTTTTTTTTATATATCAGTGCAGTTATCCCGTGTTTTTTTATATATCAGTGCAATTATCTCGTAGTTTCAATTGAGTATTTTAGTTGATTAGTAGATTATTGTAGATAGTAAAAGAGAGATAGTAAATTATCAACAAAAAATATTTGTTTTAAATATTAATCAGCAATTTAAATAGTCATTATGTTATGAATATTATTATTAAATAGTGGATGTCCATCTTTCTCCCATCTTCTAATTACTCCCTTGTAGTGGTTTTTCATTAGTGACCACTCACTTGCCAATTCTCACCCTATAAATAGGGTTCACCTTTTGTATAGACACACTTGTGTAGAGCATAATTGAAAGTCTCTCTCTCATTCTATTCTCTCTTCTTCTTCTCTATTCTCTTATATGATGTCTCATATTTGTTCTTACTCAAGTTTTGGTTTGTAAGAGTACTCAGTTAGATCCAACTAAAGGATATTTCAATAATTACAGAATAGCTTATTCAAATGTATACAAAGTATAAAACTGATATTCAGTTAAGTGAATTAGTGGTTTAGTTAGGTGTGCACATGATTAGGCATGTGAAGTGCACACGATAAGCTACTGGTATAAAATACCAGCTCCCTATACACAGAACAATATACAATAGCAAAATGAAATATTCAGTTACACAGTCATCTCTAGCTTCTCTCTAATCTCACACGGTATCAGTAGTAACCACGATCCATGGCGACAGAAACATCACAATCGTCTTCTCCGGTGAGCTCGCCGGAGGATACAATACCCTCACACGCAGTTCTGCTATCAACAGCGCCACCTACGCAACCGTTGATCACGTTTCAACTCAAGATTTCTGATAAACTAGACGAGAAGAACTTCTTGTTATGGCGACAACAAGTAGAACCAATGATCAATGCGCACAACCTTCAAAGCTTCATCCACTATCCAGAAATTCCTGACCAGTACCTTTCGCAAGACGATCACAATGCGAGGAAAGAAAATCCTCTGTACAGGAACGGGTTGAAACAGGATCAATGGCTGTTATCTTGGCTCCAATCAACATTATCCGCTGCAATCATGCCTCATGTGTTAGGATGCGTCCATTCCTTTCAACTTTGGGATCGCATCCACGATCATTTCCAAAAGCTCACTCGCGCGAAAGCACGGCAACTGCGAACAGAGTTGCGTGCAATGACATTGGATTCGCGCACAGTGGAAGAGTACTTGCTTCGCATCAAAGCTCTCATCGACAGTCTTGCTTCTGTTGGTGATCCGGTTCCACCAGCACAACACATCGACGTCATTCTCGAAGGTCTTCCGGAAGAATACGCACTTGTAATTTCTGTACTACAACATTTGGACCCTATGGCAACGCCTAAAATTGCAACGCCAAAAAAACCATTGCCTTAGCCAACAATGGCAACGGGTTCACAACGGTTTTTTGAACCCGTTGCTGTTTCAATTTTTTTTCTTTTTTTTTTTAAATGGCAACGGCTGAAAACCGTTCCCATAAGGTCTACGGCAACGGTTATTTGTTTAAGCTTTAGGCAACGGTTAGAAAACGTTGCCATAGAGACAATTATTAAAAAATAAAAAAATTTCTGCACTAAATGAACTCACAAATGCTCTCTTCTCACAAACGCTCTCAGAAACACAAACCCTCACACTCACAAACGCTCGCTCTCTTCTCAGAAAGCATCAAACCCTCTCTTCTCTGAATCCATCAAACCCTCTTCTTCTCAGAAACACACACTCTTCTCTCTGCTACAGCCACGGAGGCGGTGCACGGTGTGGTCTTAAAGCCTGGTGGCCAGATGCCAAGCGACAAAACCGTTGGCGGAGGAGACGGCGCCTTCAACACTTTCTTCAGTGAAACCGGTGTCGGCAAGCATGTTCCACGTGCCATTTTCGTAGATCTGGAACCCACCGTCATCGACGAAGTCAGGACCAACGCTTACCGTCAACTGTTCCACCCTGAGCAACTCATCAGCGGCAAAGAAGACACCGCCAACAATTTCGCCCGTGGTCATTATACCAGTAAGTAGTCTTTTTGTTGTTCTCGATCTGATCTTTAGATTAGATCCTTGCTTATTTCGATTTATAGTTAGATCTGTTCGATTTCTGACATATGAACCCGATCCTTGTGTTACAGTTGGGAAAGAGATTGTTTCCTTGGCATAAAGGGTCTGCACTCTTTTCTAACTTGTAAACCTGAGATACTTATTTTTAAGTTTACTTTTCATGCATTTATCAATCTTGACAAGTGAAACTGTCATCTGAAGTCTTCTCTACTGTTTCCTAATGCCGCCTGTGTGGTGCAACAGCTCGATTTCATTCTGGAAGGTGTAATGACATAGTTTCTGTCCATTTCCAAATTTGACTGACATAATGACATAGTTTCTGTCCATTGGTGGTATTATTTTTAAGCAAGGAAAACTTTTAGTCAGTTTATAATTAATTTATATGGTTGCAAGTGGAGAGATGAGGGCAGTTATTGTTTCAACATGTTAGTTTTAGGCAATTTTATTTGTGATTTTCAACAAGTCATGAAAAGAATCGGTTGAGATATAGAAGTGTGCATTTGTATATGTGGTGATCATTTACTTTTTACCTCACTTGCATTCAACTATTTAAGTGATCACTCATATTCAAATCAAACTCACTCACACCAACCCTCTTAATTTCATTCTTTGATTTTGCTTTTGCTTAGTGGACTTCCAACATTCATGGACTTGTTAGAAAAACTCTTGTATCATTTTTTGCTGGCCATTGACGAAGCTCGTGCAGATACTATGTCGTCTGTGACCAATGCAAAGATGGGTAGATATACTATTTTAAATTATGGGAATTGTTAGCTTGTTGAGATCTACATGATCAGTTTCACATTTGTTAAGGTTTTTTCAGTCTATTAGTATTGGCAGTATTGGCTAAAGTTTGTTTTTTCCCTTTGCTCTGAGCAAATTTTGAACCTATGACTACTGATACACTGTTGAAGCTTCAAAGCTAATACCAGAATATATTGATACAGTTATGATAACATTTCCTGCTTTATGGACGAGTTCCTTCTTTTTGTGCAAAGTATTCAAGATGTATTGTATGCTTGAATATCCATTTCCTTTAATCTGAATCTGGAGATTGCCTTTATGTTGTGACTTCTCTGTTTTATGATTTCTGTTATCACTGTTTTGGAGTTTTCTTGTGGTGCTTTGAATTACAAAGTCTGCGTTTTTTAATAGGTGAAGGGGTTACCGTTTAATCGGTATTCATGGCTAACGACGCATACTTCATTTGCGCTTCTGGGTCAGAAATCAAAGCCAGGCTCTGTCATTCTCGCTCCTACCAATCAGCAAGACACCATTACGGCTCAGCTTAATGTGATCTTCTCTTCCATTCCCTTTGTTTTTTTTTTGAAATTATTATTATTAGTTATGCTGTTTGGTTCCTAGGAAAAATTAAAATTCAAGATAAATTAAAAGGAATCTCTTTGAACCTTTAAGTTGTTGTTTGTTTGTCGTGTCTCTCTCATTATGTTATGTTGTCTAGCAGTCTACTTGCCGGGAAAGCTAAGCTTCTTCTGCTTTCTGGTTATTGCATCAGAAAACAGAAGGTCCCCACTAACTATCTTTTACAAAGTCTTAGTTTTTAAATAAATAAAGTCTGAAAAGTGGTTGTTATAGGTAGATGGAGAATATATAATGTTGCATGCGGATATGGGAAGTTTATATTTTTAATTGACCTAGTAACAAGGTTTTTCTGTACATGGTTGAGTCCTTCAATAAATTACTACTTTATTACTTGGATTTGTTAAAATGAAATGGTACTTTTTTGCTTGGGAATGTTTGATTCTTTTTTAATAAAAATAAAATAGCATTATCTTTTTTGGGAAACAGTTTTGAAGTAATCAAATTGCCAAACAAGGAAGTTAGTAAGTCAAAGTTCGAACAAGTATAACAGAAGTGTAGGCCTCTAATTTATTTATCCTCCTCTTTCAGTAAAAATAACTTCATCTAATTATGTTGGAACAAGATCGCTGATGCATAGTATAAAGCAGATGCAAGAAATTATGAGTTGAGTTAGGACAAGCTTTGGTGCTTGAATCAAGTTCAATTTTAAGATAGGTTTATTTATATTATTAGATGTATAGCCCATGTGTTGAATTGTGACTGAAAAATAGTAGAATCAATACACAGTAAATGTACTTCAGATTTGTCCGGAGCTTAAAACAAGTTTAAACTAGTATGCCTTTTGAGGATCTAAATTATTTCAGTTCCAGAGTTTTGGCACCTTAAGCTTATATTTCACATTTTTCTGACAGAATGGCGTACGAGGTTTGATGCTTGATCTGTATGACTTCCAGAATGATGTTTGGTTGTGTCACTCATTTGGTGGCCAATGCTACAACTACACAGCTTTTGTAAGTAAGAATTGGTTTAGTTGTTGCTATTCCATATTAGCTTGCATTTCTCTGTCAAAATGAAATGCTTTTTTACCTAAATAATTAATAGTTATCTGATATGTGAACAATACAGCAACCTGCCATTAATGTTTTGAAAGAGATTCAAGTGTTTCTTGAAGCAAACCCATCAGAGATTGTTACTATCATTATTGAGGATTACGTTACTTCACCAAAAGGCCTAACCAGTGATGATAAAGCAAACATTTAGGTTTGTTTCTCTCATATTCACAAATGTCATGACTGTTAGTTGATGATAATGGCAAGTGTGCTACTCTTCACTTATGTCCTAAATGTACATTGTTTAGTGGATTTAGTGGATTGTAGATCCATATGGATAATGCTGCTCTATTTTAAAATTTAAACATTTAAGTTACTATGCATGCGATCACGTGAATGGCAATTTAGCATCAACTCTGCAGTGCATGTTTTAGTCCAGACAGAACAACATACTGTAGACCTTGATGGAAACTTGTATCATATCCACAAGTGTGAAGGTTCATCTTTACTGTTTGACATTTGTGGATCGTCCTGGATACTGCCTTCCATATACACATCTCTTTATTTGTTTCTGGAGTTATGTTCTTTTACTGCTTTTCTGAGGACAATGGTATTGCGAAGCCAAGTTTGTTTCAATACAAACCCTAGGCGCATCTAGAACTATGCTGCATAATCATTGAGTAGTAGCCAAAAAGGGAAAGATAGGAGCCAAAAACTTTGACGATTGTAAAACATGGAGTGTTAAATAAATAGAATATTTCCATTTATCAGTTTGTCTAACAGGTTTGTACATTTCCTGTTGTGTAGGGAGTTGATCTAATGGTTAGATCCGCAAAGTAGTCAATGGTAGATGAGCTGGAAGCAATGCTTGATGTGGTGGATCCCCAGCCTACTGGAACATCACTCTCCTTCAAAAGGAGGACATTTGATATGCCTGATGGAGTCATCCGGAAGGAAATTGAAGAAGGCGTTGCTCAGGTTGTGCAAATGCTTGATGAAGCAGAGAATAGCAGCGGCACCTTTGAAGCATGCCTGTGAAATCAAGGAAGCTATATTTATCTGCTTATCTCTTGCTTTCCATCTGCTGTTGTAGTTTGTTTCTAGACATATTTATGTTTAAGATTTGAAGACTTTTAATGAAGGTGTATATCAAGATCTTGATGGCTTGGAATTTGTAACTAAATTGTTTCATTTTAGTAACAAATTGTTTTGATTAAGAAGTTAGCGATGTGATTGAGATGCGATTGGTATATAATATGCTAGTTATTTGCGGTTGTTCGTAGCAATGGTTTTATAGTGTCGTTGTTGACATGGACTGTTAAAATACATAGGGGACGGTTTTTGGGTGTAGCTCAACAGCAACAGTTTTACTTTATCAACGAGAACGGTTTTAGAATGTTGCCAATCTGGCAACGGTTTTTATTTGAATATATGAGGCAACAGTTATCCAGTGTTGCCATATCAGGCAACGGTTTTGACGTGTTGCCATATTTGGCAACGGTTTTGATGTGTTGCCATAATTGGAAACGCTTTCCGACCGTTGCCATAGCTTGGAAATTAAAACCGTTGCGTTTCATCTATCAATGGCAACGGTTTTTCGTTTGTGTTGCCTTATGGACCAAAAAATCGTTGCCTTTAGTTTAGGCAACAGACGCAACAACAACGGTTTCAAAACCGTTGGCAAAGGTTATGACAACGGTTTTTTTGGCTTTAGGAGACGGTTTTCGACCGTTGCCATAGGGTCTAAATGTTGTATGTAGAGAGAAAATTTGAAGAAAATCAACTGGAAGAAGTTGAAGATCTCCTTCTTGCGCATGAAATGCGTTCTGGAAAATTCAAGAAGAAGTCCCAAGGTGAATCTCTCTCAATCAATTTAACAAACACCTTGCCTGCACCAGCGCAGAACACAGAATCGCAACCTGCACCCACTGGTAACGCTGTTCCTAACTCTAACTCTGATGGTATTAATAACTTTGGTAACAATTCGTTTGCTGGAAGCATTCGTGGTGGCCGTGGTGGCCGCGGTGGCCGTGGAGGTAGATTCTCCAATGTCCAATGTCAAGTAGGTTTCAAGTACGGACATCTTGCCACAATGTGTTATCATAGGTTCAATCAGCAGTTCCAAGCACAAATTCCCACTGACTACCAAGGTTTTTCCCAAAACTCCTATGTCACTCTTGCTCCCAATCCCTATGGCTATTCTTACCCTCCACCACTCTACCAAAACACCAGGTCCAGACCTCAATATCCACCTAGACCACAGCAACAACAATTTCCACAATAGCAACAACAGTTTCCCTATCCACAGGCCAACATGACCACTGCAACTCAACAACCAATCACCAACACCCAACTTCCCTGGGCTCCAGACACAGCCTGCTCTCTCCACACCACACTTCAATCCCAAAACATCCATCAACAATCTCCCTTTGAGGGTCCAGATCAAATCTTCATAGGAAACGGTCAAGGTTTGAATGTTGAAACGGTCAAGGTTTGAATGTTAAAACCTGTGGCTCATCTACCTTTTCTTCCCCTATTAATCCTCAAGTTTCATCAGTGTTAAATAAACTAATCCATGTTCCCTCTATAACTAGAAATTTATTGAGTGTGAGTCGTTTTGCAGCTGACAACAATTTTTATTTTGAGTTTCATCCTAAGGATTGTCTTGTATTTTCACACACTACAAAAAAAACGTCATTTAGTGACCGATTTCTCGGTCACTAAACAGGAAAAATCGGTCGCTAATCGATTTTGTGACCGAATTAGCGACCAAAAAAAATCAGTTGCTAAATCACTGGTCGCTAACCATTGGCGACCGATTTGGTGACTGTTTCGTTAGTGACCGATTTAGTGACTGCGATTGTGACCGATTTAGCGACCGAAAATAGAGACTGATTTTGTGACCGAAAATAGCGACCGATTTAGTGACTGTTTTAGCAACTATTTTGGTGACTGATTTAGAGACTGATTTGGTGACCGATTTAGCAACCGATTTGGTGACTGATTTAGTGACTGATTTGGTGACTGATTTAGTGACTGTTTGGGTGACTGATTTAGCCACTGATTTGGTGACTGATTTAGCAACTGATTTGGTGACTGATTTAGTGACTGATTTGGTGACTGATTTAGCAACTGATTTGGTGACTGATTTAGTGACTGTTTTGGTGACTGATTTAGCGACTGATTTGGTAACTGATTTAGCGACTGATTTGGTGACTGATTTGCAGCTGTTTTGGTGACTGATTTGCAGCTAGTGACCGATACTATTTTATTGATTGTTTTAATGACTGCTCAACCAAATTTTTGAAACTGATTTGGACTATTTGATGACTAGTTTTAGCAACCAATATAGCAACTGATAGAAAACTTTAGTTAAAAACATAATAGTCATTACATTAAAAAAAACATAATGTATTTGGTTTCTAAGTCATAACAACATAAGTAACCAGAAGCATATCTAATGAATATACTAGAAGCAAAACTATATATATACGGAATTTGATGCATAAGTAGCAAGCATATCTAATGAATAAACTAGAAGCATATTGATCCATAGCTATAGCCATATTTGACAATAAACCAAAACTATATCTACTATAAATTGATGCCAACAACCTATTACCAAATTTACAGAACTACCCTTCTATTAATCATTTCAACTTTCCCTCTCTTTCTATTCCTCTTTTGAATTTGAAATTCAATTTTTCTCTCTTCCTATTTTCCCTCACTTTTGTTTTTAATCTCTCTCTACCAACTCTGTGTCACTCACTTTACCCACTCAGTCTCTCTCGAAAGTCTCTTTTTCTCCCTTCATCTAAGTTTCTCTCTCCCTCAACCTCACAATATCTTTCTCATCCCTTCCTTTCATCAACCTTTGTTATTCTTCTCCGGCTCCTCTTCTTCTTTTATGTACCTCTTTCATCTATTTATCAATTCAGTTCCTTGCCTTGCATCTGATTTTGTGTTGGTGTTGTTAGGTTTTGTTCTGGTCTGAAGGTAAGATTTATGAATCTGAGGCGTTTTCTGCTTCTGATTTTCGTCTTAGCTTTTCTGCCTCTACCTTTTCTTCTTCTCCCAGGTCTCTCACTCTCGATCCTCCCTATTAGAAGTAAATTTGTCCAGAAATCTTACCATAACCTAAACCCCTCCCTATTAGAAGGATCTGTCACAGAACTTGAAAGTAATATTTCACTTCTGTTCACTTCTCTTTTGATTTTCATTTGTCATGCATTTCTATTTTTTTTCCTCTTATTCATGTTTTTCTTCTTCCTGAATCAAGTTTTCACCCCATCTTTTAATTTTGGAAGCTTCATTTTTGTGTCCAGGAAATAAAGAAATGAGTCAGAGAAGAATAAGAATGGAGAAAGTTACTGGATGCAAGATCCTTAAAAATAGGTATGAGGTTTTTGTTGAGAAATAAGCAAAATTTTGTGATGTGAAACTCTTGGTAAAGTTTAGGGGTGTCAAAATGGATGGATTGGATGGATATGGATTATAATGGATGGATTGGAGAAATCCATTAAAAAATTTATATCCATTAGGATTGTATCAAACAAATCCAATCCAATTCATCCATGGACAAAAAAAGTCCATCCAATTCATCCATTAACAACTTTTTTATGGATGGATATCTGATCCATCCACTAATACCTTAAAAAAAAAATCTTTTAATAAAAAAATCTTTTTATGAATTTTTTTTTTTAATGTTGCAGCAAAAAAAAATTACTTTTTTTTGACAAAAAAAAATTATATTTAAAAATATATATTTATATATAATATTGTTAAAATATAAATATATATTATATATAATATAAATATATAAATATATATTACATATAATATAAATATATATTTAAATATGAGGTGGTGGTGGAAGCGGCGGCCGGCGGCGGAGCTCCGGCGACCCACGGTGGTCCACGCAGCGGCGCTCCGGCGGCCGGCGGTGGTCGGCGGTGGTGGTACGGCGACGGTCACGGCGGCTCTCCGACGGCCGGCCGCCAGTCATGGTGGTGCTAATTATAATATTATATATATATATTATATATTAATATATATATATTATATTGTCAAAAAATATATAATATATATTTTTTTTTCTGAATTTTAAAAAAAAAAATTGGAAAAAAATTTTAAAATTGGAAAGTCCTTTTAAAAAAAACTGAAAATTGTTTTTAGAAATAGTTTTTTGTAAAAATGTATTTTTTATAATTATCAAATTGATTTTAGTCAAAAAAAAATAATTATCCATTGGATTTTGATCTTATACTTATTGATAATCCATTGGATTTAAAAAAATTAATGGATGGATCACAACCATCCACAAATCAAGTGGATGGATCCAATCCAATCCATTATTATTTTTTTGTTTGTAACGGATGGATTGGATGGATTTTGCTATGGACGGACCAGATATCCAGTAGACAAATGGATCACTTTGACACCCCTGGTAAAGTTGCTTCTGTTTGATAAAATATGATGTGAAATGCATAATATAAATAAATTGGAGAAAGTTGTAGAGGAGGGGAATTATTATGGAGCTCAACAGATGTACGAATCCATTAGTGCCAGGTTCTGACATTTTATTTATCTCCAACTTTATCTTTTTTAAACTGGAATGTGCATTGTCTGACATATATTTTTCATTTTATCTTGGTTGAGAACAACAAGGTTGAACAACATTTTACTAGGCATTGTGTTGCTTCTTTAAATTCAACATTTTACAATAGCTAATTGGAATATTAAGCTATTGTGTTGCTTCTTTAAATTCAACATTTTACTAGGCAATAGTAAGACAACTAGCATCATGATCGTAATGCTGCTGTAATGCTACATGATCCATATTTACAAATTTTTTGGTTCATTTTTATATCACTTAGCAAAGAGTCGACTAAATAGGGGATCTTTTTGCTACTTCTTTAGGTTCAGGCTATGTAGTCCTGGATTTTGCAAGTCTATCGATGAACTTATTTAGTAATCTTGCTGTCTTTGTAGTTTTTTGGTGTTATATCAGGAACTACATATAGGGTTGAATATCTTAGATTGCAAACCCCAATAATCTCAACTAGCTTTATTAGCTTTTAAAAAAAAACATTACAATTTCACTGATACATACCCTCACGTACAGTGTATCGA
>CM076854.1:25723010-25747065 GCA_039519185.1 Astragalus membranaceus | reverse complement strand
ACTACACTTATATATGTGCAATTGAAACACATGTTGTTGTAAACCAGAAGTTTACATATTATAATAATTTTGTTATTGGCAAGATCGGTTGGACCATCCCGAGTATATAATGATGCGAAAAATGGTTAATTTTTTTTAATGTGAACTTGAATTGAAGAGCCAATAGTTTCTTCAATCTACTAATTTTTGTGTTCACTAGTTCCAAAAGAAATTGGCAATTTGAGAGGATAAGTCTCTCGTAATTCTAGAACTTATATAAGGTGACATTTGTAAACGAGTACACTAATCACGTGGACCATTTAGATATTTGTGATCGTAATTGATGCATCAACAATATGGCCACATATATATCGTCAACTCACAACCGGAAGTTTGTGAGATTGTTTGCTCAACTAATTTGAGTAAGAGGTCATTATGTGAATTACCCTGAAAGCATCTGATAAGTGTTGTATAATATTGGACATCACTTAGTATACGCTCATTCATAAAATGGTCTTGAAGAACCATTCTTTAGACGTCTAAAGTTAATTATAAGACCAATACTTATGAGATAAGAACTTCCAATTTTTACTTGAGAACATGCACTTTTGCACGTTGCAATATTGATTCACATCAGGCCAACAAGTTATCATAACTCTTCCATTTTACATTTGGTTTTTGGTCACGAATCTAATATTTCTCATCTTAGAATTTTTTATGTGCAGTGTACGTTTCAATTTATCCACTCACAATGCACTATGATGAGTCTCAAATAAATTTGGGAATATATTAGATATAAATACCCATGTATTATAAAGTAGCTTGAGCTAACAATTGGAGACTTGTTTATAGTCCAGTTTGATGATTATCATTTGAGTTAAATTTCCTAACATTAAGGGGAGAGAATAAGCAGTTGGAAGAGATCAGTTGGAATGAATTATCGTTGTCTCATCTCAATCCTCAAACTAACAATGTGAACAAGAAGTTCAAAAGATAATTCATTTGCAAAGCTTAGCAAATCATCTATCAAATGCATTCACTGATCTAAAAGATGTGACCAAATCATATATATCAGCTGCTAATGCTCCAATAAAATGGATGTTCTTGTT
This sequence comes from Astragalus membranaceus, assembly GCA_039519185.1. Lineage (NCBI taxonomy): Eukaryota > Viridiplantae > Streptophyta > Magnoliopsida > Fabales > Fabaceae > Astragalus > Astragalus membranaceus. The sequence continues at coordinate 25,745,977 of CM076854.1, read as the reverse complement.
GGACAATACAATATTGAAAATGAGTCTCAACTGCGCTTGAAGCGTGGTAGACCAATCGGTTCCAAAGATAAAAGTCCTCGAACAAGAAAATGAGCTAAAAAGAACGATGGTCCAAGCGAGGGATATATAAAATCTAAAAGAGTCTTCAGACATAATTGACATTTTAGTTCCAGAAGAACTGATTAGGTACCTGAAAAATTCTAAAATTAAAGAGATCTCAATGAATTATGTCAAGAATGAAATACGGTGGAACCGAAAGAAAGTCAACGTTGAAGATATTTTTAAATATATTATAGCGCTAAATGTGATAAATAATAGTGAGGATCATGAACTAAAGTCTATTAAAGATTGTAGAGAAAGTGAGAATAGGCCAAAATTGAAAGATGAAATTGAAGCAGAATTAAACTAGCTTTACAAAAGTTTTTGGACCTATAGTCCAAACACCTGAAGGTGTGAAACCAGTCGGATACAAATGGGTTATTGTGCAAAAACAGAATGAGAATGGTGAAATTGTGAGATACAAAGCTCGACATGTTTCAAGGGTGGATACAAGTATTTTTCAGTACTTAATTAGTCTTGTAGCACATGAAGAACTCAATATTCACAAGATGAATGTGGCTACAACTTATTTGTATGACTCATTTGATAGTCATAATTATTTGAAGATCCCTGAAGGATTTAATATTCCTATACAAACTTTTCGGATTCTCGATATGATTACTCAAATTGAATCAATCCCTCCATGAGATAATATAATTTGAACACATATGGTATAATCGTCTAAATTTATATTCTAAAGGAGGGATACAAATATGACATCACTTGTCCATATAATTTTATGGAAATATTTGGAAAAGAATTTGTTATAACTGATGTCTATGTTGATGACATAAGTATTATTGGAACTCCTGAAGAGCTTCCAAAAACTATAGACTGTTCAAAAAAAGAGCTCTAGATGAATAACCTATAACTATATCTGATGGATTTTGAGGTTGAAACTGCAGTTGACCTCTACATGGAAAATCCCAGAAGGATTCAAGATAAAAAGAAATATCTTCAAATAAATTCTTTTGAAAAACAAAGTCTCATATTGATCTGCAGAAGTTATTTATATTGAGTACATGAGTTGTGTGGTAAAAATATATGAAATAACTCAGTCCCGAAGACTATGAAAGCATGTATGCATATTACCAAATGTTATATCCATTGATATGATAGTATTATTTGATAATTAGTAGTAATATAGTTCATCACAAACCAACATTCATCAGAAAAAGGGGGTAAGATGCATATTTATGTTTGACTATTGTAATGAATAAATCATTTTATGATTGTTACACAAATTAACCATGCAGATATAAAGTATTTTTCTGATCTAGATCAAGTCAGATTAAAAGTCAGCTATTATCTACATGTGGTGACATTGAAATATCTTTATATCTATAAAACAATCTATGGTTATCGCTTCTTCATTTCATGCCCAAATGCCAACAATTCAAGGAAGATGTTTTGAAGATAATATTGATTGCAACGCTCCATTAAAAAGGATACATCACAAGTGACGGCGGAATAGATTGCTCCATATGCACTCCCGGAAAACTCCAGATGTTGAAATTCATATTCTGAAGTGACGCTTCATTCAGGGGAGGTTTTTAACGAGGCAGTTCCCACTAGATTGTACTCTAGATTTTAACGAGGCAGTTCCCATATTCTGAAGTGAAACTCCAGATGTTGAAAGTTAATTGTACTCTTTTTCCTTCACTAGATTTTTATCCCACTGGGTTTTTTCTAGTAAGGTTTTAACGAGGCATATATCCTCGATGGACATCCAAAGGGGAGTGTTATGAACATTATTATTATATAGAGGATGTCCATCTTTCTCCCATCTTCTAATTACTCCATTGTAGGGGCTTTTTATTAGTGACCACTCACTTGCCAATTCTCACCCTATAAATAGGGTTCACATTTTGTATAGACATACTTGTGTAGAGCATAATGGAAAGTCTCTCTCTGATTCACTTCTCTCTTCTTCTTCTCTATTCTCTTATATGATGTCTCATATTTGTTCTTACTCAAGTTTTGGTTATTTTCATAACACATTAAATCTTCTTGTTTTTTAGATAGTAGATTTATAGTAGTGTGCAAAAATGTAATTAACAATGACAAATATTAATCCTGTATTTTTTATATATCAGTTCAGTTATCCCGTGTTTTTTTATACATCATTGCAGTTATCTCGTTGTTTCAATTGATTATTTTAGTTGATTAGTATATTATAGTAGATAGTAGATTATCAATAAGAGTGTAAACAGATTTCGGAGAGAAATTTTAAAATTTTAAGGTGATAACTTCTTCCAAAAATGTGATAGTTTATTTTGTTTTTTAGTGTGACTCATTTATATTTTTATAGAAATTTTAGTTGAGTAGCGTTTGTATAAATTTAGAAATTTAGTTAAAAAAATGAAGAAAAATTGTTTATGGGAAAAATAAAAGTAAAGTAAAAAGAAAAAAGGAAGAAAGAGAGTGTAAGAAAAAAGTTAAAATGAGGAAAGAGAGTGTAAGAAGAAAGAGAGTGTAAGAAGAAAAAGAAAGAAAGAGAGAGTAATGACATTTTTACCCTTAAATTAAATGTGTGTCTTGTTAATAAGATATCCAAATTAATAATTTTATAAAAGGTTTGTTTGTATAAATAGATATTAGATTAGATTAGATTCTAACATAACATTCATTCAATCAAGAAATAATCAAGAAATACTCTTTCATAACTGATTAATATTCAAAATAAGGTTGGTAAATACTCTTTCCCAAACTAGTCCTTTAAGTTTCAAAATATTAGCGAAGTTAACCTTTTTTCATAGCTTCTGTTCACTATGTTAAAATAAGTTTATGTGGTAGTTAGGGTGCCTAGGTGTGCCTTATCTATGCTCATCAAGCAATATATATTTGCTTTTTTTGAAAAGTCTGTATACTTGCCGATTCACAATTTTTAATTAATTTTTATTTCGTTTATAGGTTCTAATGTTTCTTAATAACAAACCTTGGAGTTGCTTTCCTAATTTTTTCTCCCCCGTTTTCAATTGGCAACCTGGAACGATCACATTTTTATTGTTCTGCTATCTACCAAAATTTATAAAAAGGGAAGCATGGTTTTTTTTTGATAAGCAAAAAGGGGAAGCATGGTTGTTTTCGCCGAGAAATCTTAATTCTTCATCAGAAACTTCCCGTGGATGAAGGGAGTAGAGGCTGAGTAAGTGATTTTAAGAAGGAGTACACAACAATTTTGAAAAAATAAATAAATGAAAACATGTTTCCTTGTTAACTTCTTCTCTCCCAAGTAGAAAATCTTCACCTAAAACATCGGAAGCTAGCAGTACCTAACACCATTAGTGAAAAATGTTTTTCGACACCAACACCATTGTTGGAAATGGGAACGATTGAAATTGGGGGATTACACACTCTTCGGTTTGTTACGAATTAAAAAATAAGTGATTTTATTGTTAAAAAATTTAGAGATTAGGTTTTAAAGATTTTTTAAGAAAATAAGTTGTTTTGTGTTTGTGTACAATAGAATGGGTTTTCAATGTGGTAGGTTGTGTTGTATTTCAAGGTGGTGTCCTATAATCAAAATGAGTTCTTTCCGGAAGGTATTAAGAAATGGAGGGTCCTTACCAAACACAATGGAGTTGGGGATTCCATGAACCCTATGAACTTCCAATGAAAAGCGAGTGGCCAAGTCAGAAGAACAACACTTGGAAGAAAGAGCCAGAAAATGGACATATTTTGTTACGCGGTCACAAACATCCCTTTCACAAACATCCCAAATGACTGTGTGACCATATATTTTGGAAGGAGAGTGATGAAATCTATTGTAAGTTCTTCCTAAACATTGTTTGGTATTGGAAGTGGTTGTAATAATAACCCTTGCTTTCTCTGTTGTAGGCACTTGTTGTGTTGACGTATTGAGAAGTTCCGAAAGAAGAGCTTGGCCTCCTTATAGTCCTTCCCAGTAGAAGGATCCAGAGATGCTAGCCAAGGTTGGCTTTAGACCTGAGTGTCCTGTAGAAGGAATCTCAATGAAAGCACCAATTGTTTGGACTTAAAAAGCATGAGGAAAGCCAAGCTCAAAAGACTAGTCCATTAGGTGGGAGAACTTCATGGCTTAAGTACCACATTGAGTCATTTTATCTACTCAATGTGGGACTCCTAAATTTTCATTCCCTTTAAGAGCCGACGTCGACAACGGCTTTCACTCTAGCAACACTGATCTGGTGGTAGCCCTTTCACACACCTATCAGTATTCGGTGGAGTACCTTGTTGATAAACGTAGTTGTCTTCTGCTTTTGACCTAGCCATTACTTAACTTTGAAAACAAGACTTAATGTTTAAAGTCTTGATGACAAGATAATTCTGAAAGGAAGTAAAAAAAAAGTGAAGTGAAAATGAATTGCGGAAATATTTATTTATAGAACTTTTTTTTGACACAAAATTTAAACGATCAAACTAGATATTCGAACCTTTGAAACAGCGGCTACACCTCAAGGCCAGACCATTGGGCTATCAACAACCATGTTTTATTTATAGAACTTGATTGCTGCAGAGTCTTCGTCTTTAAATTTTAAAATATAATAATATTTTTTAATGAGAACTTTGGACAGGCGAAAGGTCTAGTTTAAGGCACTTGCATGTTTAGGGTTGTCCAGCTAAATGAGAAGAAGTTGGACTCGAGGACCGTGAGTTGCTATTTTATTGGATATTGTGAAAGATCTAGGCCGTATAAATTTTATGATTCTGCAAGTAAGTCGATCTTCAAATCAAGAGATGCCTATTTCTTTAAGGATGTCAAATTTGCAGGGGGAGATATAGTTAGAGACTTTGTCTTTGAAGAAGAATATGTTAATATTCTCACATGTGTTACTAACACCAGGATCCTTTCCTTGACATTGTTGAAGGCACGACAAGTCCATGCAATGTTGTGCTCCCCATACAAGAAATTGTTACAGAAGAACAAACTCTTCCACCTCAAGAATATTCCATTAAGGATATCCATGGGAGAAAAGAGAAGTGCAATATCAGATGACTATTTTGTATTTCTCCAAGAACACAAGGTTGACATTGGAATTTCCATGAAGCCATGGAAAATTCTAACTCTCAAAAGTGGGTTGATGCAATGAATGAAGAGATTAAGTCCATGAAGGACAATGACGTTTGGAATCTTGTCTGATTGCCACAAGGTGTGAAACCAATTGTTGGTTATAAATGTATATCTAAGACCAAGAGAAATTCAAAAGGCAGTGTGGAAAGTACAAGGCTCGTCATGTCGTAAAAGAATTTAGAAAGAAAGAAGGCATTGACTATAAAGAGACTTTCTCTCTAGCTTCTTCGAAAGACTCTTTCAGGATTATAATGGCATTAGTGGCACAATTCAATCTTAAGTTACATCAGATGAATGTAAAGACAATGTTTCTTGATGGTAACATTGAAGGGAAAATTTATATGGTGCAACCAAAACACTTTGTTTTCGAAGAATCAAATGATATGGTTTGAAAACTAAAGAAATCCATCTATGGGCTCAAGAAAGCATCTCGTCAATGGTATTTCAAGTTTCATCAAGTGATCATCTCGTTTGGTTTTGAGGTGAATTTGGTTGATGATTGTGTATACCATAAGTTCTTTTGGAGCAAATATATTTTTCTAGTTTTATATGTTGTTGACATTTTGCTTGCCACAACGATATAAACTTACTGCACAAAACCAAGAGATTTCTAAGTAGGAATTTTGAGATGAAACATCTTGGTATTGCATATCTTGTATTGGTCATACAAATACATTGAGATCTTTCTCGGGGTATTCTTGGATTTTCACAAAAAAGACTATATTGATAAGGTTCTCAATAATGTAGGATTGTAAATCAAGTGATACCCCTGTGACTAAGGGAGACAAGTTTAGTCTCAATTATTATCCTAAGAATGAAGAAAAATAAATGCAGAAGATTTCTTACGCATCAGCAGTAGGGTGTCTAGTGTATGCTCAAGTTTGTATGCGTCTAGATATTGCGTATATCACTGGGATGTTGGGTAGATATTTGAGCAAACCAAGATTCGACCATTGAAAAGCAGCTCAACGGGTCATGCGGTACCTAAAGAGGACAAAGGACTACATGCTCACATATTAGAGATCAAATCAGCTTGAGGTCATTGGGTAAACTGGCGTTGATTTTGCAGAATGAAAAGACAGTACGAAGCCTACGTGAGGCTATATATATATATATATATATATACTATATATCTATACCATTAACCTACTACTAAAATACAAATCTTACCATTTTCCCAACTAAACAATTTTAGGATATTTATAAAATTTCACTTTTTCACTTTTTCAAACTTTTTCACACTCTCTCCCATACTTTTTCAAACTTTTCCACTTTCTCTCACACTTTTTTCAAAATTTTTCACTCTCTCATCCTCTTTCTTCCTCTAACTCTATCTCATTTTTCTATTTTTCACGATATATCTACTTTAATTTCATCTACATCAATAAGTTTTATTTAGTCTCCACAGGAAATATTACAATTTGTAAAACTTGAAACTTTACTACAATTTTGTTTTCTAATCTCTACAGGAAATATTACTTATCACTCTCTCATATATTTTTTTAAACTTTTTCAATCTTTCTCACACATTTTTTCACTCTCTCCTTCTCTTTCTTCCTCTAACTCTATCTCATTTTTCTATTTTTCACAATATATCTACTATAATTTCATCTACATGTCTCATTCGTTTTTAATATTCCATTTTTTTCTATCAATAAGTTTTATTTAGTCTCTACAGGAAATATTACAATTTGTAAAATTTCAAACTTTACTACAATTTTGTTTTCTAATCTCTACAGGAAATATTACTTCTCACTCTCTCATATATTTTTTCAAACTTTTTCAATATGCTCACATTTTTTCATTCTCTCCTCCTCTTTCTATCTCTAACTCTATCTCATTTTTCTATTTTTCACAATATATCTAATTTAATTTCATCTACATGTCTCCTTCATTTTTAATATTCCATTTTTCTCTATCAATAAGTTTTATTTAGTCTCTACCAGAAATATTACAATTTGGAAAATTTGAAATTTTAATACAATTTTGTTTTTTAATCTCTACGGGAAATATTGCATATTGCTGGTAAATGTTCACGGGGTAATGTTCGGACTAATTCAATTACAATTTGAAACTTTTTGGTTATCAACTTTAAATTAGTCTTGATTTTCACGAGGTAATGTTCGGACTAATTAAATTATGTCTAAGTCTATTAATAAAAATAACATGATCACATAAAGTTTAGGGAGGACTAACTGGAATTAGGCATGTTAAGATCACATACATGAAAATTCCATGCCACACATCCACACCATGATCCATTTCATTTTTTTGTGTCAACATATGTGACCATTTATGGGCTTACTTACGATAGTTTTAATGAAGACCGTTGTGATCCTATGTTGGTATCATTGATGGACCAGATTGTTTATAAATACATTTCGTAACGACAGACTTTTGAGCTCATATGGATAATTTTTGCAATCCGTAACTATAAGGTTCCACATATAATCCAAGTAGGAGATTGTTGGATCCTTAATCCAACATTGACCTTATATGTGAATAATCACTTAAGATTAAGCCCAATTAAAGTGATTTAATAAGGTTAGGCTAATATGAGGGCCGGTCATTCTCAAGAGTACCCTGTGCTGCAGCATAGGGCCTCAGCCCAATTTTTTTTATAGGGCCCCCAAAACTTTCCCGTGTGAATTGAACCAAAAAGAACCTTCACATTCGGTGCTGCAAGCGTGCGTTTGATTCTTCACGAATCAATAATTCCCGTATTGAATCCCATATTTCAGTAATTCCCGTTTGATTCTTCACCAATCAATAATTAATAATCAATGCTAAATGAAATCCTCTCAATCTCTTTTATTTCAATAATTCCGTATTGAATCCCTGGGTGCGAAATTCTCTCAATCTCTCTTATTTCGGTTCTGGATTCCCTTCCCTGCGTGCTGCGTGCGGAATTTTCAGAATCTGTCTTCTTCGTTATTTCAGTTCTGACGTTCTGTATTTGCGTTTACGCAAGCCGCTATTCCCCACGATAATCTAAAGCAATGGCAACGCCATCACTCCAATAAACAGCAGGTACATATTTGATATTTCCCCTCTTTCTTCTATTTCTTCTTTACCTTCTATTTCTGAAATTCTGATTTGTGATTTATAGGTTTTCAGAAGTTGGAAATTGATTATGTAATTGGAGACAGTTGTGAAGAATTGATGTCCATTTATTGCCGTTGTTGAAGTTGAACCCATCTGGACCACTCACGACTGCTATTAAGGTTAGCTATTGTGTGTGACTCTATTTTATGTTCTATTTTATTCTGTGTTGGTTTTGTGTTATAATATGATGAAACAAACAAAATTAAATTAAGAGTAATTTATCGAATAAGAGTAAATTTTTTGATCTACTTTATGTAGGGATTATCAAAGGGCAACATCTTTAGGGAAAGATTCTACAATTGTGATTTTCCAACGCATTGGGTTTTATCTTTCTACCATGCCTCTTAAGATTCCTCCTAAGAGTAGAAAATATGAATCTGGATATGAGAAGCGTAAGAAAAAGAAAAAACTTGAAGAGTTAACTCAATCTCAAGCAGGAGCTCTTGATAAATTTATAATAAAAGAACAACGAATTCCCGTTGAAATTCAGAATGTTGAAGTTGAAATTCCTGTTAATTTGAATGTTGATGTTGATGTTGAATCTCAAAATTTTAATCAGAATGTTAATTTGAATGTTGATGTTGAAACTCAAAATATTGATGCTGGAAATGGTGAAGGGGATAATATGGAAGATAATTTGAACGCTGATGTTGAAACTCAAAATGTTGTTGCTGAAATCGTTGAGGATGACATTGCAGAGCAAGCAAACACATTTGAACATTCAATTGATATATTTGATCCAACATCATGGAATGCTCTTGATTCTAAAATGATTGAGTTATTAGTTGAGAAAGGTCTTGAAGAGATTTATCCATTGTGAATGGTCCTAAGGAAATTGCTATAGAGTTGAATATCGATCCGGTATTTTCTCAAAAGCGTATAATTCAAAGAAAAAGACAGTTTGATGGGAATTTGAATACATGATCGGTTGAGCTATCTGGAGAGGAATCTTTCAGGATTAATTACTTTATTTACCTTGTTGATCAAGCCATTGTTTCTCTTAATAAGAGATTTGAGCAATACAAAGAGTGAAAATATTTTCGGTTTCTTATTTACTTCTCGCAAGTTACAATCATTGGAAGATGCAACTCTGAAGTCTTGTTGTAGTCAATTGGAATAGGCATTGAAACATAATGAGCAATGTGATATTGTTGGGAATGAATTATTTGTGGAGTTGAAGTTATTGATAGAAATGTTGTCGGAGGAGAAAAGAGGAGCTATTGATATATTAAGATATATGAAAGGCATGGATTGTTTTCCTAACACAATTATTGCTTTTAGAATTTTATTGACTATAATCTCAAAAAAAAAAGAATTTTATTGACTATTCCAGTGACAGTTGCTTCTGCAGAAAGAAGTTTTTCAAAATTGAAGTTATTGAAGTCTTACTTGCGGTCTACCATGTTACAATAAAGGCTTAATGGATTAGCATTGATAGCAGTTGAGAATGCTCTTTTTGAGACAATACAATATCAAGACTTGGTTGACGAATTTGCTTCAAAAAGTGTTAGAAGGATGGCTCTTTTTAAGTAGTTAGAATTTTGATATTAGTTTAAAATTGTATTGAGATGTTATGTACAATTAAAATAACGAATTTTGATGTTTTGATGATTTATTTGATAAAGCATAATTAGGACCCAATTTTAAATATTTGAACAGGGCCTCCAAATTATTTGTGACGGCCCTGCTAATATGGATTTATGAGTATCTAATAGGATATGTGCCTTTAATGTGTAGAGACTAAAGGGTAATTCTAATATTGTGATGGCCTAAATTAGAAGTGCAAATAGATAACTGTAACACCCCAGTATTTCTTATACAAAGAAACACCTAAATATACAATTTGGTATAAATCAGAGTATAAAAATTCCTGTTTAGATATACATCTTTACAAGAAACAGCGGAAACTACAAAAATAATATTTTACAACTTCGAGTCATAAGACCGAATACAGAGACTACATCAGAAGAATCCAAAACACAGATGGAAGATTTCATCTGCAACTTCTCCTCGAGCCTGACGACTAACTGTGCCGCCTGCTGTCCTTATAACCTGTTCCCTGTAAAAACAATAAATATGGATTGGGTGAGACAACTTGTCTCAGTGAGTCCTACCGTGCCCCCTCACTGACACTTGGTTCAATTATTAAACCGTTACAACAAAATCTGACATAACAATGTCTTATTTATTAATCGAATTGCCGACTGCACAACTATTGCTAATCCCGGCAATTCGTGTTCTTAATTTATTACTCGAAATGCCGACTGCACAACTATTGCTAATCCCAGCAAATCGTGAATTTAATTTAACATGATCCGGCTGCACAACGATTGCTAATCCCGGGAACCATGTGTATGACTTTACAATGTCTTATTTATTAATCGAATTGCCGACTGCACAACGATTGCTAATCCCGGCAATTCGTGTTCTTAAATTATTAATCGAAATGCCGACTGCACAACTCTTGCTAATCCCGGCAAATCGTGAATTTAACCTTAGCACAAACCGGCTGCACAACGCTTGCTAATCCCGGTAACCCACGAATTGACCACGCCAAGACGTATACAAGGCCTAGGGTGAGGGCTCATGACTTCCCTTCCTAGTATGCTACTTGTCGGGTCGTCACCCAACGCGATACATATGACAATACACATCAAATTCTCGAGAGTTAGATAATTTATATCTTTTCGATCACCAAAGGATCAATCACATTATAGTTGGATAAATAATATCTGTATCGATCTATAATCCGTTTTGAGGAATTCATAATTTAGACCTCCGGCATTATAATCATATTCAATTGACATATATAAACATATATATATATATATATATATATATATATATATATATATATATATATATATATATATATATATATATATATATATATATATTCAGTCAGTCCATCAGTCGGTGTACCCACACGTATATTAGGGTTTCAGTTTTTCATTCAATTATGCTTTCGATGCTCTTTTCAAAAACATGGGTTGAACAAGTTCAAAATACGGTTGTCAGTAAGGCAATGTCCTTAAAATTGGTTGGGAAGAAGATTAGAAGTGATTCGGGATCGAAAGGAGCGACGAAATGAGAAATCGGAGTCCGGTAACAGCAGCTCACGCACGGTCCGTGCCCAGGGGCGCACGACCCGTGCGTGATTTACCAAAATCACACAGCCAACCCGAAGAGGGCGCACGGTCCGTGCCCAGGGGCGCACGACCCGTGCGGCCTGTTCTGTTACTGAATTCTAGTTTCTCATTCCACTTTCCATTTCTCGCCCAAATCGAATTCCGATCGTTCTCCAACCTGAAAACGGATTTAATAAACAACATTCCAGACCATATTCCAATGAAAGCGCTTAAAATCACAATTTCGTAAATTGTTCAACAATTTCAATACAAAACCGTAAAAACGCGATATTGCTCAAAAACAGTTTTCGGTTCCAAAATCTTTCGAAAATTGATAATTGCCTTTTGACTCAAACCGATATATTTTTAAGACACGAAAAATATCCCTATCCGTGAGTAGAACTCACCCGGTTGACGTTCTCGCGAGAAATCGCCCCGGAGCACGGACGACCGGACCGTAACCACTCGAACAATCCTCGTAGTCACGTACACGCTCCGAATGCCTCCGCAACTGAATTCAGCAACCAACACCCCTCTTGATACTGACTTCATTCCCGGTGCATAGAATTTGTGTTTCTCGACACTTTGACGACTCGACCCCGAATCCGACGAATCACATTTCCAGCTTCTTCTTTCTGTTTTTCCCAGCAACAGTTTGCAAATTTGCAACTGCCATATCTATGTCAATTCGCAACCAAACTCCTCCAAATCAGTGCCCATTCTGAAGAGGATTTTGTCTACTTTCTGATGGAGGAAGATTCACGCGCATGCATGCAGTGGTTTGGGAGATATCACCAAGACAAGGTGACTGGTCCAGGATAGTGTTTGATTCTGAATCCGAAACATGTGAGCATGATATATCTCTCATTTCGCCATGAAATCATACGGTTCTTGTGCCCAAAATAAAGAGCTTTTTGTCTACTTTCCAGAGAAACAAGAATCGCGTTCAATGGATAACTATGGAGAGAGTTACAAAGGATTTACCACACATGGTTAAAACTGTCTTCTTGAGCAGAATTTGTGTGTCTACATCCTCAACTCCCCAAATGCATCCAACCACGAAATTAGCTCCAAAACTCCACTTTGAGCTCTAAGCTTCAGAATGGAAAGTTGAGAATGGGGAGGAATCAGGTGATGATTTTTGTATCAATGGATAGAGAATTCAAAATGGGAAAGGAAGAGCTAGAAAGCACTCACATGCATCAAGTTTTTTGAGAAATCTCTCTTCTCCTTCTTACCTTCTTCCTTTCGCCTCCTTATTCTCTTCTCTCTCTGTATCTTCTAAATTTCTGGTCTGGTGTGGAAAGTGAGGAGAATGTTTTGTTCAGCTGAGTGGTTGAGTTTTAATGAGAGCGGAATTTCCCTTATTGCCCTTATGTCTAGTTTTCACTTAACTTTCATTTCTTTCACTTTCACTTTTCCAATTTTATTTCCAAATGGCTGAATGAGAGGGAAAGGAGTAGGGTCAGGTGGTGATATGAGTTGGGGGTTGCTTAAATGAGGCGAAATGACCAAAATGCCCTTGGTGCATTAATATCCATTTAGGTCCATTTTAATCCACCGATACTCATAAATCCCCATGACTTAGCAATTTAAATAACATCTCCATGACCTAGCACGATTAGAACCCAATCCGTTACTTCATCAATGATGCTTCTTCATTTTGAGACGGAAATGACGATTTTACCCTTGTGCTCTAATTGTTCATTTAAATTATGACTAAGCCACAATTAAATGTAGAGTCGGATTTCTTTGAACTTTTCCTCGACTATTAATCCCCGAGACACGAACAATTATTCCCACAAATAATTACTCGGTCTTAGGCATCACAGTACGAGTCTTTAAAAATTAGGGATGTTGCAATCACCCCAACTTTTAAAAATTTTGTCCTCAAAATTGACAAGACGAACCTTAAGCAAAAAGTATTGATATCGGGTCATCATGTCCTCTTCCAGTTCCCGAGTAGCCTCTTCGGCTGAGAAGCCTTCCCAGACTATCGTGACAATCGGAATAGTCATTGACCTCAATGTCTTCACGCCACTCCCTAGGATATGACTAGGATAAGGTTGGTATGATAAATCCGGTCGAAAATCAATCGTTTCAATGCCCAACGGCTGAAGTGGATCGGGAATTCACTTTCTCAACTGAGACACGTGAAAGACATCATGAAGATACAGACTTTCTTCAGAAATTAACCATTCCGACCTCTTGAAAGCTGACTCTAATTGTTATGGACAATGGAATGCCTACAATCTGTTGAGGACACGAACTCATAGTTATGGTATCCACACATCCTGCACTATCGAAGTCAGGAATTCGGAAGGTTTCGGCCTAGCCGTTGCTTGAATTGGAACGAAACGATGACTTTAAGAGAATTTCTTTGGAATCAAACCATACGGTATCCAGAAGAAAAGTTTTCTTCTCTTCCCTAGTTACGCTCACATAGGCGCTTGACTTCATTTCACTAAAAATCTCGACTGAAGCAAACAGAGTTATTTTATGAAACAGGTTGACCTTCAGTCCAAGGAATCTAGAAACGATTTTATTTGCAACCGAATCCAGGAAAAACCCTAAAATAATAGTAAAATATTCTTTCATTAAGTCGGTTCTAAAACTTGAAAGTACAATAGTTCCATTTGAATGAAAATTCTTTTCAATGGGGTTTCTAATGACGATAGTTTGAAAATATGACTATCCCAAAAGGTTAATTCACCCCAACTTATAGATGACCTTACTCAATGCACGACGCTCCAACAAAGCGGAATCTCATTCTCTGATATTTAAAAGTTACGAGTTTGAAAGTGAGAGTAGAAGTGTTACTTTATTGGAACCAGCCATTTGTGCGATCAAGATCTCACAAACTTCTATTATCGTGCCTGAGTTCGGCTCCGTTAAGACAATACAATTGGGTTCATTTGAGGAAGGGATCGGGAAGGACATTGAGCCGAAAGGGAAAGCGGGTATTTGTTTTAAAATTTTCCCAAGCCGCTATTCTATTCGATTCAATTCATTTCATTTCCCTTCAATTCCTTTCTCGAATCAGTCCAAGATAAAATTTCGAGGTAAAAACAAAGGCTTGTATTTCGTGATGAACAGTAGGCACGACTCAATTGTCTCAAGAGACTACACAAAGGTTATAGGATTCACTATCAAGGACTCGTGTGATACACTCACTGTCCAATCATTTAGTCTCAGACCGACATACGATTCATCATCAGACATTCCCCCATCAAAACGGTGTTGTAGGTAAAAGGAAGATGAACTACACGCACCCAACTCATCGGATTTCTTAGAGAAGTCTCGGGTGCTGGACCACAATCAGATAATTCTGAGTTCAGCACATACTTGCTTTATTAGCGTCTAACCCAGAGGTTATTAGAATGGAGAAAACTAGTTTTGACCCATCCGACGGATTCAAGCCACAACAACTTACTGTTGATTTTAACGAATTCAAGATTGACAATTGGAGTTTCATTTCAGTAGTGGAAGCCTGAACACTATAACTACCGAAAGGTAATTGCCTTCACATGGCCTGATACCTCTCCAACTAGCAATTATATTCACGTGTTACTTAGCCTTCCATTACTTTCGAGAAAACGTTTGAGTAACCCACATCTTTGGTTTAGAAACATTTCTAGCATTTCAGGTAGTCACCGGTACAACCGATGTTTTAACTAACCCAAAATAACGATGAGGGTGCGTCTTCCGACCATTATGACTCTGTCCTCATAATTCAACCTACAGTTCGGTGCCCTTATACAGGTTATGGCTCTTTCAGGATTGTCTACGTCAATGACTTACCCAATCACAGTTGTCTTTATAGATCAACTAGGCTTTGAATTTTGATACCTATCTTTCATAGATATTGATTACTCGAATCTTAAGGAGATGCGAATTTCGATATTAGGAATCTTATTAGAATGACATAAGGTTTTCTTTAGAAGTTACGATTTAGTGCCATCCTATGCACTCCTCGGTTTCTCGATCAACTTCAATGTAGCAATTATTCTCGGATTAGTCACGAAATTGAAATTGCGGTGGCACCAGGGGATTTTGAAAACAAAAGGTTATTTTGGGAATCACACGAGCACACCATGAGTGTCTCCGTATTGATTTGTTGAAATTGGATTTATCCTTTAGAATTTCCTTGGCCCAGCTTCTTTTCAAACTTCCGCGGTTATCCAGACATAATTATTACATTACATTAATCAATATAGCTTCAGGACGGGTTCTAGGAGTCTAAACTGACTGATTGGAGATCCTTTTACCAATTTCCCGTACAACAGGGAGGTTCACATTCCACGAATGCTTAGAGTTTGCGGTTCAGATTTAAAACAGGGGTACACTTCAAAATACAATTGAAGATACGGTTCACAACCCATTCATCGGTGTAGATATTTCCGTTAGCTTTCCAACGCCTCTCGGAACATAAAAAAAAATCGAAGTTCCGGAGCAGAAGTTACGAACAAAATGATTCGGAAGACTAACGAGAATTTCTCACAGACCGTGATCGGAATGCTTCCATGCTTCCGGCAGCGGATTGAAATAAGGTCACTTCTACCGATTCCACATACTGATCTGCTTTGAAGGATCTAATTCATAATTCCTGATCGGGACTTAACCTGATCGGCATTTATGATTCCACTAGTCAATACTGACGACGGAGTATCTTTACTCAATTGGCTTTGTCATCCGTCACATTGTGACTCGGAAGAAGAATTGGAATCTATGCTTAAAATTAACCGATAAGGATTTTCCTTGACTGCTGCCCTAACTGGGATTGACTGACACCAGAAGGTAAGATTTATGATGCAAACGATATCTTGAAAACTGATACGCTGACTAAATAAAGGTCAGGATTTTGGGTGTTAACTAATCTGACAGATTTCAGTACACTGACGTTACTGCCGCACAATGGCTTCGCCTGATTTTTACTTCTCGATAAGATCTAAAACGTTTCATCCCACGACTCACTAGCCGCATCAGATTTATTTACTGAACAGCCGCCCACAGTTTCCTCGAACCATCGCGGATGCCCATCCTTGTTTCCAAATGTAACCTGTAGCCCTCTGCTGCCGCTCTGCACTCTGAGGAAACGAGAAGGTTGAGAATCCTATGGTGTAGGGCTTTGGACATTTTCGGGGCTGAGGCAACTATCTGTCATAATTTTCAGTACTTTACATGAAACATTGAGTGGATCCTGACTCAATACGTCACATAATATACTAAAACGGTCTGACATATAATTCTCTAAGTCCCTAGCTGACTTGATCCTATGTTCTCGACCCGAAGGTCACTACGTCCGACAAGGCCGAACCGCTCTGATACCAAATGTAACACCCCAGTATTTCTTATAAAAAGAAACACCTAAATATACAATTTGGTATAAATCAGAGTATAAAAATTCCTGTTTAGATATACATCTTTACAAGAAACAGCGGAAACTACAAAAATAATATTTTACAACTTCGAGTCATAAGACCGAATACAGAGACTACATCAGAAGAATCCAAAACACAGATGGAAGATTTCATCTGCAACTTCTCCTCGAGCCTGTCGACTAACTGTGCCGCCTGCTGTCCTTATAACCTGTTCTCTGTAAAAACAACAAATATGGATTGGGTGAGACAACTTGTCTCAGTGAGTCCTACCGTGCCCCTTCACTGACACTCGGTTCAATTATTAAACCGTTACAACAAAATCTGACATAACAATGTCTTATTTATTAATCGAATTGCCGACTGCACAACTATTGCTAATCCCGGCAATTCGTGTTCTTAGTTTATTACTCGAAATGCCGACTGCACAACTATTGCTAATCCCGGCAAATCGTGAATTTAATTTAACATGATCCGGCTGCACAACGATTGCTAATCCCGGCAATTCGTGTTCTTAAATTATTAATCGAAATGCCGACTGCACAACTCTTGCTAATCCCGGCAAATCGTGTTCTTAAATTATTAATCGAAATGCCGACTGCACAACTCTTGCAGGTGGTAGTTCTCAGGTTGATTTTACACAGGGTTTGGGGGGTTTTTTCTTCAACATCGACACTGTTGGACATTTTAGTGTAATTGATCTCTTTATTATGTTAAAATAAGAGTGCACAGTTGTTTTAATGTAATAACGAGATGTTCGGTTTAGGCAAATTTTGGAAATTACATGGAAGTGACTTTCTGGTCGTTGGCGCGCGGAGCGCGCGTGGAGCGTGAACTGTGCGCCACTTACGCGCGGATTGGCAGAATGTTCTGCCCAGTTGCGCGTGGAGCGCGAACTGTGCGCTACTTGCGCGCCACTTGACCGAAAAAGGCAGTTTAAAAGATAAAACTTCCATCAACCGCCAAAAACCACCTGTTCTTTGATCATAAATAATCATTCTGGTTCAGAAAGCATAACAAGGGTAAAAACATACAAGAAAAGAACAAAAACTCTTGAATTACAATCTTCTGTTTTTATCCGATTGAATAATTTTGGTTGAACCCCGAAATTTGATTCAATCTGAAAGTGTTATACACGACTTCAGATTTATCCAAGTATCATCTTGTTAATCTCGATTTCCCAAATTTAACCAACAAAAGATTGAATCAAATTCTTTCGAGATGACGAACGATAGTTCAAAGATGACAAGCAAGTTTGCGAAATTGGACAAGTTTGAAGGGCAGGATTTCAGAAGATGGCAGAAGAAGATGCACTTTCTCTTGACAACATTGAAAGTGGTGTATGTGCTGAGTACACCGATGCCGGTGTATATGGAAGCCGAATCTCTGGATCAAACAAGGAAGCGTTTGAAATGGGAGAACGACGATTACATCTGTCGTGGACACATTCTGAACGGTATGTCTGACTCTCTCTTTGATATTTATCAAAATGTTGAGTCTGCTAAGGAATTATGGGACTCTCTTGAAACCAAGTATATGGCAGAAGATGCCTCAAGTAACAAATTCTTAGTTAGTAATTTCTTTAATTACAAAATGGTGGATTCGAGGCCTGTTATGGAACAATATAATGAACTGCTGCGAATTTTGGGTCAGTTTACTCAACATGATTTGAAAATGGATGAATCCATTGCAGTTTCATCTATAATTGATAAACTGCCTTCTTCTTGGAAAGATTTCAAGCATACCTTGAAACATAAGAAGGAAGAGTTGACTCTGGTTCAACTCGGTAGTCATTTCATGATTGAGGAGTCGCTGAGGGCTCAGGAAATTGACAAAGTCAATGATAAAATCGTAGCAGGTTCCTCTTCCGCTAATATGGTAGAGGAAAGTGGAACAGTTAAGCAAAATTCCAATGCTAAAGGTAAGAAACGAAAATTTCAAGGAAATAAGAACAAAGGTCCAAACAAACAGACAAAATTGTCATGTTGGAAGTGTGGGAAACCTGGTCATTTAAAGAGGGATTGCCGGGTGTTCAAAGAAAAGAACAAGGCTGGTCCAAGTGGGTCGAATGATCCTGAAAAGCAACAAGGTCAGATTGTTGTGAATAATTTTAATTCGAATACGAATTCAAATTATGTATCACTAATATCTGATGCATTCTATGTGCAGGATGATGATGTTGCCTGGTGGTTTGATTCGGGAGCAACATGCCATGTGTGCAAAGATCGTCGTTGGTTCAAGGAATTTAAACCAATCGATGATGGCTCTATTGTGAAGATGGGCAATGTTGCGACTGAACCAATCCTAGGATTAGGTTGTGTAAATTTAGTTTTTACTTCCGGAAAAAGTTTGTATTTGGATAATGTCTTATTTGTACCTGGTATTCGTAAGAACTTATTGTCTGGTATGGTTTTAAATAATTGTGGTTTCAAGCAAGTACTTGAAAGTGACAAGTACATCTTGTCAAGACATGGTTCGTTTGTTGGATTTGGTTATCGTTGTAATGGAATGTTTAAGTTAAACATTGATGTTCCTTTTGTTCATGAATCTGTTTGTATAGCCTCGTGTAGTTCTATAACTAATATGACAAAATCAGAAATTTGGCATGCTAGATTAGGACATGTTCATTACAAAAGATTAAAAGATATGTCAAAAACAAGTATGATTCCTCCTTTTGATATGAACATTGAAAAATGCAAAACTTGCATGTTGACCAAGATCACTAGGAAACCTTTTAAGGATGTTAAAAGTGAGACTAAAATCTTAGACCTTATTCATAGTGATTTGTGCGATTTGCATGCCACTCCATCATTAGGTCATAAAAAATATCTTGTTACTTTTATTGATGATGCATCTAGGTACTGTTATGTATATTTATTAACTACAAAAGATGAAGCTCTTGATAAATTTAAAATTTATAAGAAAGAGGTAGAACTTCATCAAAATGGGCTAATCAAAACTCTTCGTACGGATAGGGGAGGTGAGTATTATGATCCTGTTTATTTTCAATCTACTGGAATAATACATCAAACTACAGCTCCCTATACACCACAACAAAATGGTGTAGCCGAAAGGAAAAATAGAACTTTGAAAGAAATGGTGAATTCCATGTTATCCTATTCGGGTCTAAGTGAAGGATTTTGGGGTGAGGCTATGTTGACAGCCTGTTACTTGTTGAACCGAATTCCTAACAAAAGGAATAAGGTTACCCCACATGAACTTTGGCACAAAAAGACACCAAATTTGAGTTATCTCAAAATTTGGGGATGTAGGGTTGTAGTCAGGCTTACAGAACCTAAAAGGAAAACCATAGGTGAAAGAGGTATAGATTGCATATTTATTGGATATGCTAAGCATTCTAAAGCATATAGATTTTATGTGCTAGAATCTAATGATTCTGTTGCTGTGAACTCGGTTATAGAGTCACGGGATGCTATCTTTGATGAACAAAGGTTTACATCTATACCTAGGCCAAAGGACATGAATTCCATGTCGAAAGTCTCAGTTAATAATGAGGATATACCTTCAACTAGTACTGAAACTAGAAAGAGTACGAGAGTAAGAAAGGCTAAGTCATTTGGTGATGACTTTCAACTCTATTTGGTTGAAGGGTCAAGGAATGATGTTGAATTTCAATATCAATATTGCCTCAATGTTGAGGAAGATCCAAAGACTTTAGTGAAGCAATGGCTTCAAGGGATGTGCATTCTGGAAAGAAGCAATCCAAAGTGAGATGGATTCCATCTTGCAAAATAATACCTGGAAATTGGTTGACTTACCTCCTGGATGTAAGCCATTAGGATGTAAGATGATCTTTAGGAGAAAGATGAAAGTGGATGGTACTGTTGACAAGTACAAAGCCAGATTGGTTATCCAAGGCTTTAGGCAAAAGGAGGGTATTGATTTTTTCGATACATATGCTCCTGTTGCTAGGATATCCACTATTAGACTGTTGTTAGCACTTGCTGCTATCCACAATCTGGTGATTCACCAAATGGATGTGAAAACTGCATTCTTAAATGGTGAATTGGATGAAGAGATATACATGAAACAACCTGAAGGGTTTGTTATGCCAGGAAATGAAAATAAGGTGTGTAAACTGATGAAATCTCTTTATGGCTTGAAACAAGCGCCTAAACAATGGCATCAAAAATTTGATGAGGTTGTGTTGTCTAGTGGTTTTGTTCTAAACCAAGCAGATAAATGTCTATACAGCAAGTTTGATACTCATGGCAAAGGAGTTATTTGTTTGTATGTAGACGACATGTTGATCTTTGGTACCGACCAAGATCAAGTTGATGAAACTAAGGCATTTTTGTCTTCTAAGTTTGATATGAAAGATATGGGGGAGGCGGATGTGATCTTAGGAATAAAGATCAAACGTGGAAACAATGGCATTCCATCTCTCAATCACATTATATTGAGAAGATATTGGAGAAATTTAATTTTAAAGATTGTTCTCCGGTAAGTACTCCCATTGATCCTAACCTGAAGCTATTACCTAATAAAGGTGTAGCAGTGTCTCAACTTGAATACTCAAGGGCAATAGGATCACTCATGTATGCAATGATTAGTACTAGGCCTGATATAGCTTATGCTGTTGCTAAACTTAGTAGGTTTACAAGTAATCCTAGTTCTCATCATTGGCAAGCTATGAATAGAGTATTCAAGTACTTAAAGGGAACCATTGACTATGGTTTGACATATACTGGATTTCCTTCAATTATTGAAGGTTACTCTGATGCAAGTTGGATAACCAATATGGAAGATTATTCATCCACAAGTGGTTGGGTATTCCTCCTTGGAGGAGGTGCTATCTCTTGGGCATCCAAGAAACAGACTTGCATTACAAATTCAACAATGGAATCTGAATTTGTAGCTTTAGCAGCAGCTGGTAAAGAAGCTGAGTGGCTAAGAAATCTGATCTATGAGATTCCATTGTGGCCCAAACCTATACCTCCCATGTCTATCAGGTGCGATAGTCAGGCTACTTTGGCTAAGGCATATAGTCAAGTGTATAATGGGAAGTCTAGACACTTGGGTGTTAGACACAACATGGTTCGGGAGTTAATCATGCATGGTGTGATATCAGTGGAGTTTGTGAGAACTCAGCATAATTTGGCCGATCATTTAACCAAAGGGTTAAGTAGAGATCTCGTGAAAAGGTCGGCTGTGGGATTAGGATTAAAGTCCATCTGAAATCTCTTATGTTAAGATACCCAATTCCCATCTAATATGACATTAGGTGCTGAATTCAATGTGGAAAGCTTAACATGTAGAGATTGGAACACATCATCGAAAGTATCCCAAAAGGTATGTGTTCGGTTCTGTAAGTTAAGGAGGTTGAAGTATAACTTCTTAATGGTTCTTTTGAAAAATTGCATTTGCAGGTGCAAGAAAGAAAAGGACTACCTATGTAAGCATGAAGTTTAGCCGCTTCAAGAAGCTGGGACTTGGCTTTGATATGCTTATGAAGGATAGGGACACAGGCTAGTAAACTAGTGTCGAGCAAGAGTAATGTTTTAAACTATTGTGCAGATTATCTTCATGTATTCATTATGAATAGAAAGGGTTCAATCCTTAGGACACCCTGATATTCGAATATTTGAAACGTGTAATTTGCTAAGATGAAATTCAATCGTCACGATATTTCATCTATGCAGTAGTTTGTTGTATGTTATGACTTTGGTGATTTGATCGGTAATTACACTAAAATGGGGGAGGTTTGTTGGACATTTTAGTGTAATTGATCTCTTTATTATGTTAAAATAAGAGTGCACGCTTGTTTTAATGTAATAACGAGATGTTCGGTTTAGGCAAATTTTGGAAATTACATGGAAGTGACTTTCTGGTCGTTGGCGCGCGGAGCGCGCGTGGAGCGTGAACTGTGCGCCACTTACGCGCGGATTGGCAGAATGTTCTGCCCAGTTGCGCGTGGAGCGCGAACTGTGCGCTACTTGCGCGCCACTTGACCGAAAAAGGCAGTTTAAAAGATAAAACTTCCATCAACCGCCAAAAACCACCTGTTCTTTGATCATAAATAATCATTCTGGTTCAGAAAGCATAACAAGGTAAAAACATACAAGAAAAGAACAAAAACTCTTGAATTACAATCTTCTGATTTTATCCGATTGAATAATTTTGGTTGAACCCCGAAATTTGATTCAATCTGAAAGTGTTATACACGACTTCAGATTTATCCAA
>CM076854.1:25651020-25722510 GCA_039519185.1 Astragalus membranaceus | reverse complement strand
ATGTGGCATGTCAGTGCCACGTGTCACAGAGGCCCAATAATATGGTGACACGTGGCACTGACGTCAGTGCTGACATCATCACTGTTAAGTTTTAACAGAAAATTTAACAGCAGGGGGGGTAACTGGAAACAGTTACATTTTGCAGGGTTTGTTTGGAGAGTTTTTTTTTTCAGGGGGGTAAATGGATAATAGTGATATTTGCAGGGGGTAAGTGATAATTAAGCCTTTTTTTATAAGCAATGTTAGTGGGTGGGGGAATGTGTTAGTTTTCGGGAGTTGAACCCGGGACCTCCTTCTTGCACTCATTTGGTGCACTCCTTCAATATCCCTCAGCTCACCAACTGAGCTACCTACTTAGGATTTGAGGCTTGATTTGACCTTTTTGAAAGCCTGATAAAGCCTGAAAGTCTAACTAAAAGCCTGTTTCACCTTGTTTTATGTAAGTCTACAACCTTTGAATGGTGTCGGCTTTTGCAAAAAGACTAACAAGCTAATAGATCAATGAGATAAATTCATATTTAAGATTTAACAAAACCTTTTAGAGATTATCTTTATATGACATCTCATATTTAAATTCCTTATTAAAAATATTATCATGAAATATGTCAAAAATTGATGTAGGTAAATATATTTAAATTAACAAAAGATGGTAGTTGTTCTCGTATATGAAATGGGGGTGGTGCAGCCCTTAAGGATATAGCCTTACTAACGGAGACCTCCCAAAATACATGAACCAAGAGCCCTTAATACAATAGTGGAGTGGGCTATTTATAATACAAAGAGAGTCTTACGTGTTCTATGTCGCAGGGTATCGGCCTCCCCTACCTGCTCTGCGCCTGCTGCTGAGGTGGTCCAACTGCCACGTTCTCTTCATTTGTCTTCTACGCGGACGCATCATGGTCAGTGCATGGTCCATATGACGGCTCATGCAGCTCTAGTCTCCTGCTAGTACTATTCCTGCTTCCTCGGCTAATGTTTGCCACTACAAGAATAATAGGAATTTCCGGCCAGTACTTTTCGGCGGATTAGTGTCCGCCGGAAGTTTTCCGGCGGATTTTAGGAATTACCAGCGGATTTTATCCGCTGGAACATTACCAGCGGATTTGTGGGATTTTCTGGTGGATTTGTTTCCTCCGAAAATTTTCCGACGGATTATTAGGTATTTCTGGCGGATTTCTGTTGACGAATTTTTCTTTTTTTTAAAAAGCAAAATCCGTCGGTAAGGTAATTTCCGGCGGATCATTAAAACAGTGGGAATTTTGAAATTTGAAAATCCGCCGGAAATGACAAGCCGACCAAAATCCGCCGGAAACGTCATTTCCGGCGGATATTTTTGAAAAATGCGGGAGTTTTAAATTTCAAAAAATCCGCCGGTAAGCCATTAAAATCCGCCGGAAATGCCAAAATCCGCCGGAAACGTCATTTCCGGCGGATATTTTTGAAAATACGCGAAATTTAAAATTTAAAAATCCGCCGGTAAGTCATTGAAATCCGCCGGTAGGTGACATTTTCGGCAGATTTATGTTGTTAGCGGCCGTTTACCCTTCTTCCGATAAATATATATATATATATATATATATATATATATATATATATATATATATATATATATATATAGTTTCTCCACATTTCTTCTCCACATTTCTTTTCCACACTTCTTCTTCACTCCCAATTTTTCTTCTTGAAATTCTTCTCTTCCTCCCAACGAATTCTCTTCTTCTCTCTACCAAATTTCTTCACTTCTTTGGCAAATTTCTTCAATCTAAGGTATCTTTGTAACATGAGTTAATAGTTTTAGTTTATGAGTTATGTTAAAATATGAGTTAATTAGTTACTAATTGTGGTGTTGTTTGTTTAGGTATTGTTTGAGTTTGGTTTCCTCTTTTTTCCTCTTTGTTTGAGTTTGGATTCGCATCAAGTCAGAGCCTTCTTTTCAGTACGGTTAGTTATCAAAGTCATTAGTTGGTATAAAACGTTATTTGATTTTATTAGTTTGAATTTCTTTATTAAGTAAATATCAAATATTATAATATATTAATATTAATATTATAATATTTAGTTTATAAAAAATAAAGTAATTAATATATCAATATATATCAAAAAGTAATATTTGATAGTTTATTTCATTTACTTTGTTAAAAAATAAAGTCAATGTAATTAATACATCCGAAATATAATAATATATTAGTCAAAAAATAAAGTCAATGTTTGGTCAAAAAAAATAAAGTCAATGTAATTATTAATTTCTATTATTTGTAATTTTTAGATAAATACGAAATATTATTAATTTCTGTTGATGTTAATTAATATATCAATATATATATCAAAAAGTAATATTTGATAATGATAATATTTATTGTAGTGTAGTACATAGATCCTGAAATTATGGATCGTAGTTGGATGTATGTCGATTATTTCCTGGAAGATCCGGTTTAAAGCGACGAATTTGTGTTCATTTCGATTTATAAAAAATGAAGAAGAAGTTAGAGTTGATTTGTACAATAATGGGTTTAGGCCAAATTATTGGATATTGAGTCGTCACAGGGAAGTAGGACCAGGGGTAGCTGCAGTTCCTGCGGTTAATGTTCCGGTTGAAGTGGTAGCTCCCACATCAAGTAATTATCCAACGACTACGACATCTGGAGGCCAAATTATACAACCGTTAGATGTTTATCACGGAATGATATCTGACGCTGTTGGTTATCAAAGGATTTACATGTATTTGAGTGAGACAAATAAACCATTATTTGAAGGATCTAAAGACTCAAAATTATCAATGTGTGTTCGGTTGTTGGGTCTTAAGTCTCAATTTAATGTTGTTGAGTTGTGCATGGAATATAGGACCAAAATGATGTTGGATGCAACCCCCACTAGAAGGCTTTTGCTGCAGTTATTATGATGCTAAAAGACTGGTATCGAAGTTTGGCTTAAAATCTAAAAAAATTGATTGTTGTGTGTCTGGTTGCATGCTCTATTATAACAATGAGCTTGGCATAAATGATGGAGAGTTGTCGGAATGCAAGTTGTGTGGAGAGCCACGCTATCGTGTGAGTAGGAAAGGGATGAGCAGAGGCAAACCGGATCCACGAAAACCAATGTTCTATCTGTCGCTTATACCAAGGCTACAGAGGATGTTTACTTCAATGGAGACCGCGAGTAAAATGACGTGGCACCATCAAAATAGAAATAATTCTGGTGAATTACGTCACCCATATGATGGTGAAGCTTGGAAGCATTTTGATCGTGTTCATCCAGATTTTGCAAGTGATCCACGCAATGTTCGGCTTGGTTTATGCTCTGATGGTTTCACACCATATATTCAAGCCTCGGCAACACCGTATTCATGTTGGCCAGTTATTGTTACCCCATACAACCTTCCTCCAGAAATGTGTATGTCTAAACCATACATGTTTTTAAATTTTATTATTCCAGGGCCAAGTAATCCAACAGCTGGTATTGACATATATTTGCAACCTTTGATTGATGACCTAAAAAGGTTGTGGAATGGTGTTTTAACTTATGATGCAGCACGCAAACAAAATTTTGTGATGAGGGCGGCTTTGATGTGGACCATTAATGACTTCCCTGCCTATGGAATGTTGTCTGGATGGGGGACACATGGTAAGATGGCGTGTCCAATTTGCATGGTTGACACAAAGGCTTTTACTCTTAAATACAGAGGAAAAAGTTCATGGTTTGACTCGCACCGTAGGTTCTTACCTATGGATCACCCATTTAGAAAGCAGAAATATGCGTTCATCAAGGGAAATGTTGAAATAGCTGGACCTCCTCGTAGGTGTACACCAGAGGAAGTTTGGAATAGTGTTAGGGATATCCCTCCTGTGGAAGTCGTAGCGGGTGTTGTTTCTCGTCCAGATGGCTATGGACAATGGCGCAATTGGACAAAAAAAGTATTTTTTGGGAACTTCCCTATTGGAAAGATAATCTATTGAGACACAATCTCGATGTAATGCATATAGAGAAGAATTTTTTTGACAACATATTTAACACTGTCATGAACGTGAAAGGCAAAACGAAAGACAATGAGAAAGCTAGGAAGAATATAGATCATTACAGTAGACGAAAGGATTTGTTGTTGGTTGAGCAAGGTACTAGGACTTTGAAACCCAAAGCCAATTATACTTTATCTACCAAACAAGCGAAAGAAGTTTATCAGTGGATAAAAGAGCTGAAAATACCAGATGGTTATTCTTCCAATTTATCTAGATGTGCGGATGTGGACAATGGGAGGTTGCATGGGATGAAGAGCCATGATTGTCATGTATTCATGGAGTGCTTACTTCCTATCGCTTTTAGTTCGTTGCCAACACACGTTTTGAATCCGCTCATTGAAATAAGTCAATACTTTAATTCGTGTTCTACAACGCTAAAAGCTGATGATCTTTCAAAAACGGAACAAGACATCCCACTTATCTTATGCAAGTTGGAGAGAGTATTTCTGTAACACCCCCTTTCTACCCGGTAAATATAACGGTAAATAGAAAATCAGAGTTTAAAAATTTCTTTAACACATCCCAAAAAGGGGTTGTCACACATGCCTCGTAAAATAAAACATCAAATCGATTATATAAAAATAATTCACCATGCAGCGGAAAAACATAAAGAAAGGTTCGACATCAGTTAACCAAAGCAACCGTGGTAAAGTCTTAGCAACATAAAAATAACGAAGACTAGTCAACTAGCGCCCCCTGAGTGTTACGTATCAGAAAGCAGACACCGACTCGACATTAGTGAAGGTACCTAGGCCTTCGCTCGAAACCACCTGCACGTTACCCAACGTAGGAGTAACATTCAAACAGAAGAGAGTGAGATATCTTCAATATAATAGCGTAAATAATAAGGAATATATTAGAATTTAACAGCTATATTTACCACTCTGTTACACTCATCCAGTTACAACTACAACACCAAGGGTAAAACACTCAATATCCACATCAAGGGTAAAACAGTCAAATGTCATGAGATGCATGAATGCAGCCCCACCAATGGGCATAATGCATGTGGATCCATCATCACCAATAATTTGCCTTGAGGGCACATCACCAATAAGACCGAAGTCTTCTGCTCACCAATAAGACCGAAGTCTTCTGCTCACCAATAAGACCGAAGTCTCCACCAAATAAATGCATATGAGTTATGCGACACCATGAATGCACCACAGACAAACACCAAAGATAGTCATAATAATGACACACCAAAAATCACCAAAGGGGCCAACGACCCATCACCAATAAGATATCCCCAAATAAAATAGACATTTTCACCATGTCATATTTTTCACCAAGTGGCGGACTTTTCACCAGTCACACCGAAAATTCACCAAGACACCGAAGATTTTCCAACACCGGGGCAACTGACATTTTCCAAAATATTGAGGACAACGACCATTTCCAAAATAACAATTTTCTAAAAACTCTTGAGACACCGAAACGCCTAAATGACACCAAAAACGACGCCTGAGACCAATGTCAGCAAAATAGTTCATACTGCCCAGAAATTAGAATATCCAGGTGGGCACCTGAATAAGCTTCACGACGCTTTTTGAAACGTTCAAAATGGACACCCGAGTCAAAAGATACGATCAAAACAAAATTGGGAAAAACGCAACAAAAATCAGAATCTGGCGCCCATAGGGGATCCGGGCGCCCAGCACACAGCAACACAGAGGCAGAACTGGCACAACCAGAAACTGGCGCCCAGGAGCAGGGCGCCAACACTTTCCAGGCTACACACACTGGAAATAAGTGGAGCCACGTTGGATCATCTCATTAACTCAAGGCACGGCGCCCGTTCGAAGGGCGCCTTCATCGGACACAGAACCAAGGCGCGCACATGGCGCCCATGAGCAGGGATCCGTTTCCTGCAACACAACCAAACAGCACAAGGGCGCCTAGGCGCCCACTTCCAGACCACCTGAAATGGAGAACTAAACACATGGACAAGCTAGGCATACCAAGAGAATCAAGGGGAACAAATTTCAGAAACATTGGAGCTCTACATCTCCTAGGAACATGGCGCCCATGCACCGGGCGCCCAATTCTGCACACAAAAAAAACTGGCGCAGAGATAGTGGCTGGGCGCCTGGCGCCCATGACTTAGACACAGAAAAACAACAACATGAATTATGGCGCCCAAGGCGCCTAGGGACCCCCAAAATCATAATTTTGCTAATCCAAACACCAAATTCAATCCACCAAACATTCAATCATCAATATATGTTTTAATTATCCTTATGGTCATCACTTTTCACCAAACAAACATCAATAGATCACATACTCAAACACATGGCATGCAATTCATCTTAGCAAAACCAAAACATCATTCATACGAAATCAACATGGGAATTTCTAATCACATATCAAAATCACCATGGAATACATGTAAAAATTCGAGATCACCATACTCATTATCATGAAAATCACCTAAGTGGCAACATAGTGCCAATTCCTACATATGCCCCATTATTCACCCAATTATAGAGAAGAATCCCACTCTTACCTTAAATTAGATGAACACCCAAAACTTCTTGATCAAGACACCAACAAAATTCAGCAACTATGGCGCCTTCCCCTCCTCCTTGAATTCGCAAAACTCCCTCTTCTTTCCTCTCTTGATATGGCCGAACCCTCCTCTCCTTCTCTCATCTCTATTCGCTAATTCTTTCTTTCTTTTTCTTAGGGTTTTGCGCTAATGAGCAAGCCAAACCCCTAACCCTCATCAAATGCGCCTAACCCATGGATCACTTGGATCACGGGCCTCCATTAACCACTCACCTAATTATTGGGCGCCACCTCCTAATTAACATGAAACACCTAATTATTATTTTCTACACTTATTCCCCAATTAATTAAATCCATTAATTAATTAATTAATTAAACAAATGACTAAATAAATATCTAATCATTTTTGGGGTGTTACAATTTCCGCCTGGTTTCTTTGATTCTATGGAGCATCTACCGGTGCATCTCGCATATGAAGCTAAACTTGGCAGACCTGTCCAATACAGATGGATGTATTCGTTTGAAAGGTCAGTTAATTTTTATAATATAAGAAACAAATTTAAAATAGATATTGATTATTATGTTAATTAATATCATTTTCTCTAGGTTCATGGTTGATTCAAAAAGATCAGTGAAAAACAAAGCTAGAGTTGAAGGATCGATATGTTCTTCTTACTTACACCGCGAAACAACCCATTTTTGTTCTTATTTATTCAAGAATGAGTTTGCTCCTGGAAGCAGTCGAAATGAAATGGATACTTAATGTCCTAGACATCATTTAGCTTTGTCTGTCTTTTGTCTACCTGGTCGTCCATCTGGGAAGGAGTCAATTCACTGGCTAACAGATGAAGAGTTAAGTTCAGCACATGTTTATGTGTTGATAAACTGTATTGAGGTGCAACCATTTATTGAGTATGTTCCTCAACATTAACTATCGATCTTAATTAGTTAATATAAAGTAGACAAATGTGTAACAATTAATTATTTCTTTTTAGGGAATTCTTGTCATCAGAGGACGTAAGTGAGCAACAATCTTCTGCTCATATTAATGCACATTTTCCAACGTGGTTTAGGCAAATTGTTTATGCCCTCCCACCAACTCCTACCAACCAACACTTGAGGAACATATCAGACGGTCCTCGAAGATGTGTTAAAGAATGACACACATACTTTGTCAATGGATACAAATTTCACACCAATGAATGGACACAGGGCAGAGAAACAGTCAATAGTGGAGTTTGCATGAAGGGTGTCACTGGAGGAGGTGAAGATGATTTTTATGGTATGGTTCAACACATATATGAACTTTCCTACCCCCATCTAGATTTTAGTCAGAAGGTAGTGGTTTTTTATTGTAATTGGTTCGATCCGTCTGCTCGAGGAACAAAGGTGAATCCAAAGTCAAATACAGTGGACATTAAAATGAATAGTAGATATCGACTGTATGATCCGTTCGTCATTGCACAAAATGTGAGACAAGTCTATTTTGTACCTTATCAATCAACACGGACTGATAGGCGTGGTTGGTGTGTCGCAATTAAAACAAAATCAAGAGGTCGCATTGAGACAAATGATGACACGGTGGAAGATGTGTCATATCAAATGGAAGAGATGTCTAATGTAAATGAAGTGATTCAAGTTGAACCCATTACTCGTTTATGTGATGAGCCAAACACCGACGATGAAGTTGATGACAAAGAACATGATGATGAAGATGCAACAGACCACATTGGTGTATCAAGAATTCACTCCTCTGATGATGATGATTTTGAGAATGAATGAGATTCCAATTAATTAGTTATTTTATGTTTCAACAATATATGTTAACCTATTTTTAATCAAGGATGTAATTTATGTTTGTTTAATTAGTATGTTTATATATTTTTGTTTAGTATATGTTTATGTTAACCTTGTTTAGTATATGTTTGTTTGTTTAAATGTATATGTCTAGATACAGTCATGGCATCGTCTCACTCAGGATCCGATCATGACGACACATATGTTCCTCCACCTGTCACGGGTGATGGCGCCAACACTAGCAGGAGGAAGACTTCTACTCGCCTAGGGCGTCGTCGTCAGCCTGCCCGTGTTGTTGTTGCTGGTGGCAGATATTTGCCACCACCTGGGTCTGAGGGTGCTAGTAGTAGTACTGCAGGCGAGTCAGTGATTCCTGATGGTACTGAGGACTTAGCCCCGATATATGTTGATGCAGATGGGGTACGCACATTTACTGTTAACCAGGAGGTGCATGGTGAGGTATACGACTGATGGTCGTATCATATTGGAGACTGTTGGCGATTCGTAAGTATTATATATTATTATTTATTAATTTATTTTTGTTGCCTTTTATATAACTTATATAATTTATTTTTGTTGCATTTTAAATAACTTAATTATATAACTTTTATATAACTTATATATAACTTATATATATATATATATAACTTATATTTTTGTTCTACGAAATAATTAATTTGGTGTATTATCTTATTGATTTGATTAATTAATTTGTCTTATTAACAACATTATTGTAAATTTCTTAAATAGGAAAAATGTACGTGGTTACCAAAGCAGCAAAAAGAAGTTGAGAGAGTGTTCCATAAGAGATGTTCCCATCGCTATTCTGAATTGCTGCGGGATGCGCGCAATAAGAATGCGTAGCCATCTTATATGAGAGACTCAACTTGGGCTTCAATCAGAGAGTATTGGGAGACTCCTTAATTTAAGAATTATTGTGAGAAAGCCAAGAAGAATCGTGCTTCTGAAAAAGGTGGCTGCATACACACAGGGGGGAGTGTTAATACTGCAACCCATCACAGGCGTTTGGTAAATTTATTACTTTATTACTTGATTAATTAATTAATTATTTATAATTAACTAGTCATTTTCGATCACGTGTATTAATTAATAACACTATATGTATATATATAGGAGGCGATGCATCAAAGGCCAGTCACTTTGCCTGAGTAGCATCGCTACCTTCATATACGAGAGGACACTGGTGAGTTTGCTACAGATCGGGCGAAGAATATTCAGGTAAAACTACTTTTACAATTATATATTAATGTTTATTATTTATATTTATCTTTATATATATATATATATATATTGTTTTTATTATATTATATATTATTAATAATTAGTTATTTATTTCTTTGTTGGGTTATTTTTTCCAGGAGAGCTTCCAGGGTGGGTTGGCTGAGTACCATGAGTCACAGCAGAGCAGTGGTACAGATATCGATCCTGTGGAGGAGGCTAGAGTAGCTCGTGATATTTGAGAGAGAGCAGTTGGTCCCCAAAAGAGTAATCGTATGGTAGGATCTGGTGGTATTGGACCGGCTGCTTTCAGAACAAGCATTATTTTGAGTCTATCTTCTTCACATTCTGGATCAGAGAGTACTGTTCGCTCTTATCTTCCTAATTCTAGTGAGTTGAATGTTGTTACGCAATTGACCCAGAAACTGAGGGAGGCCCATCGTCAGTTTGCCGAGCGGCAGGAGCAAAATGAACGGGAAGTGCAGGCGCTTCGGGAGAAAGCTAGGATAGCTGAGGAGTGCATGGAGGAGCAGACTAGGATAGCTGCGGAGCATGCTAGGATAAATAAGGAGCGCTTTAAGCTTTTGCAGGATCAGCTGATGTCTTAGCACTCGAGGCCATCATCATCACATATGCCATCGTACCTGCCACAGCAGCATTTCGGCGGTGCATTTCAGCCGTGGCCTCAGCCCCATTATTCCCAGCAGTATGCACCCCAGTATTCCCAGCAGTATCCACCACAGGAGGTTCAGCACCGCCAGCTGCAGCCATACCAGCCATACCAGCACCCCCAGCAGCCATACCAGCACCCCCAGCAGCAGTCACCCCACCAGCCCAACTCAAACATCGATCTTAATATCGATGCGATTAGTGCTTTTCTTGCATCAGATGATACCTATTATCACGATGATGAGTCAAGGCAACAGCCACCCCAGTAGCTTTGAATTATTTTATTTCGTTGTAATTTAAGTTTTCATTTGTATTTGTTATAGATATTTGAGTACTTTGTTCGATTTGAAATTTGAATTAAATTAAATCGTCTTCAGTTCAGACCTATTATTGTTTTTCATTTCGTATATTATTAAGATCGATATTATTAATTTTAATTATCATTTTTTATTTTAAAAAAATAATTTCAATTTTTTTAATTAATTTAATTAATTATTTAAAATTAATTACTATATTAAATTAATTATTAATTTTCATTACTAATATTTATTTTTTTAATAAATAAATCAATTAATAATTAAATTTTTTAATAAAATAATATTAATTTTTTAAATAAAACGAAAATTAATTTCCAGCGGTATTTAACGGGTTTTTCGGCGGTTTTTTTTTTCAAAAAAAAAAAAGTTTTTCCAGCGGATTTAACAGCATTTCCGGCTGTTTTTTATTTTTTTTAAAAAAATGTTTTTACCAGCGGATTTAACAGCATTTCCGGTGGATAATCGTTTGCTGTGAGCTGTCTACCGGTGGGCAAAATCCGCCGGAAAGTCCAATTTTTCGACGGATTTTTGGCTTTTCCGGTGGATTTTCCCTGCCGAAAAAACCAACTTTTCTTGTAGTGTGCGTGTAACACCCCTAGGTTCACCAATCTCGATTACGAAATTAGCTAACGATTTATTATTCGACTAGATGATAAATCGGGACATGGACATGATGATTTTGTGAAAGCAATGTTTAATTGCTCAAGCATAATGAAATACACGCAATTCGTTCGGACTGTGCACCGTTATGGGAATTGGAGAGCAAGGGCAAAATAGTCATTTCCCTAACTTTCAATTAGTCGAAACTAGCAAAAAGGTCAAAGATAAGGTCATTATCCAAGCCAAGTAATTTAGCTAAATTAAATGATTAATGATAGGAGATGGTGCATTGGGGATTGGTTGTGTGATAGAATTGAAATTTTAAGTGAAAATTGAATGAAGGGCATTTTGGTAAATTAGTCCATTAAGTCTTCAGCTGGGCCTTATATCCCACTCACTCCCTCAAACCAGAACACACTTAACACTTCAGGAAAAAATAAGAAAAGAAGAGAAGCATGAAGAGAATGAGGAAGAGGGAGGCGATGAGAGGGAGAGGAAAAAGGAGGAATCATTTCTTCAATTCTTGATGCATGTGGCTGATTTTGGTGCCATTCTCCTCCTCTTCAAACTATCTTTCCATTGATGTTAATTATGTAAGCTGTTTCCACATTTTACATTTCCTCCATTTTCGGATTCTAGAGCTCCACTTGGCCTACCATGGAGTCCTAAGCTCCCTTGGGGTTTGCATGTTCAAATTGAAGCTAGAGTGGGTCAAAACTAAAGTTACATTGTTGATTGTAATGCATTGGGGTGAAGTCTAGTAGCTTGGTTCTGTATTGGGATGTTTGAGTTGGCTATGGGACTCAAATTCGTGATGGCAAGTGATTGAGGATGATGATCAAGGTTAATCAGAAAATTCTGGGTGAAACCCGTTTGACCTACCTTCAGTGTTTACCTTATATCTCCTTGTACACAACTCTTCTGATCGTGATTTTTGTTCCTCTGGAAACGAGACACAAAATTCTTCAATATGGGCACAAGAACCATCTGATTTCATTAGGAATGGAGGGAGATATTGTGTCCACAAGTTTCGGTTATGAATCAGGCACTGTGCTGAACCAGTCCCCTTGTTTTCGTGATAACTCCTAGAATACTGGTTGCATGCGTTTGAAGTTTCTTCCATCAGAAAATAGACAGAATTCTCTACGCAATGGGCACTGATTTGAAGGGTTTTGGTTACGAATTGACCTAGTTATGCTCGTTGCAAATCTGTACTTTGGCACTGGGAAAACTGAAGTAGAGCGGGGGAACATCGGTTCGTCGAATTTGGGTTTCGAGTTGTCAAGGTCGCGAGAGACATTAATTCCATATGCCGGAAAGGAAGTCGGTAGCAAGAGTAGTGGAGGTTGCTGTTTAGAGGCCCGATCAAGTTCAATGCGAGTTCGTGATTACGGGGATTGTTCGAGAGGTTACCGTTCGACCGTTTTGTGCTCTGACGTGAATTCTCGCAAGTTCGTCAAGCCGGTAAGTTTTACTCACGATTAGGCTCCATCCCCAAGGGTTTACCAGAAAAAGCAGAGCAAGGGCAGTGCAACACGAACAAGCCCAAGAAACAAACCAGGAATCCCTGCACCCTAATTTGTTTATGCTTTATGTTTTCAGTTTTCATTTCTGTCTCTGTTTTTAGTTGCGTGTTTCTGTTTCTAGTGTTTGAATAAACCTGTTGAGTGTCTTGCCTGTGTTAGCACTCAACAGTTGTGTTGTTAGTAGTTGCTTCTGCTTTTGCTGTTCTGTAGCTTGCCCCTTTGTCTTTATGCAGTGAGGACACTGCACAGTTCTAAGTGTGGGGGGGGGAGCTATATATAGGTCTTGTACTCTGTTATTTGCAATCAAATTAGTGAATTTAAAAAAAAATAGAAGTAGAGTTGAGCAAAAACTTAGTGATGAAATGGTGAGAAATGAGTGAATAAATACCCCTGTTTAGTGAGTGAACTAGTTTACTTCTGCTCCTACACTTGAACTTGAACTTAGGTAGGAACTTAGTGAATTAAAGATGATCTGAAACTAGGCTAGTGTTGGTAGACCTAGGGAATTGCTAAATTTCTACTAAAAACTTAGGGCAGCATAAGAAACTAAGTTTGGGGGTTCTCTGAGATATATTAAAGCAAAGCATGAAGGAATGTAGTGCTGCAGCAACCCCTGCTGCAGCAATGCTGAGTTATGTGCACATAGTTTTAGGACATGTAAATTTGAATCTGAATGAGGATGCAAAGCATCAAAATCTGTAAATATGTAATGTGCTGTAATTGCCTATTATGCAAAAAAAAAAATGCTATTCAGAAGAGAAATGGAAATAGGCATTGCAGTACAAAATCAAGTCAAAAGTCTGAACAAAGTACAATTCTGAGTCTGTAATGCTGCAGCAACTGATGCTGCAGCAATGTTAATGTTAGGATTGAATAAGTGCATTGCCTTAAAAGTTCTGGATTGCTGCATCAAAGCCCTTAATCAAGCTCAACCCCCCTTTCTGAGCATGAATTGTTAGTCTATCCCTCTTTTTGAAAATTTTTTTAGCTTTCCCAAAAGAAAACCTCTCTATGTCTTAGCTAAGTGAAATTTTAAACTTTGCTATGGTCTGAACTGAGTTAAGTGTCACACACACACACACACACACACACACACACACACACACACACACACACACACACACTATTGAGCAGGAATAAGCTAGGGAACTCATTATTC
Source organism: Astragalus membranaceus (assembly GCA_039519185.1). Classification (NCBI taxonomy): domain Eukaryota; kingdom Viridiplantae; phylum Streptophyta; class Magnoliopsida; order Fabales; family Fabaceae; genus Astragalus; species Astragalus membranaceus. Next base: position 25,708,682 of record CM076854.1, on the reverse strand, counting down.
AGAAGGGTTGAAATTGAGTGATAGTCTGAAAGTTGATGCTCAGCTTGATTCTTCTTTATGCTTCATATTTGAATTGATTCATTGGTTGTGATTGCTTATTAACAGTTGTGCTTGCCTGTGTCAAGTGTCATTGCTTGAGGACAAGCAACGGTTCAAGTTTGGGGGTGTGATAACCATCTTTTATGATGTTTATTACTTGCCTTTTTAGCTTGAATTTAAGTGATTTAATAAACTTGTTGTGTCAATTATGATATAATTATGTGTTTAGGTTAGAAATAGTGGTGCAGGAATGAATTGGTTTAATTTGGGCATTTTGATGCCCTTAATGCATTTAATTATGTTTAGTGTCAGTGCTGCAGCAACAGGTGCGTGCACAATAGTGGAAATGCGCAAGATGAGAGAGAAAGCTCAAGGGGAGTGCGGAAAACACGGAAATCAAGGCAAGGACAGGTGTCAGAGCTGTATGGCACGGAAAGATATGACCTAATGTGGGTTTCCCACAATTTCCCTTTAACCTAAGAGGCATTTTCCCAAAAAGGACATCATTTTAGGGTTGTGTGCAAGGAGACACTATATAAGGACGTTTCCCTTTCTTCATTAGCATGCTGGGCCGTCAGGGGAAGTTTAGAGATAGCCCCTCTTGCGTGCAAAGCTCACCCTTCACTACCAAACACTTCCATTGCTGAGACTCTTGCTGCAGCATCACTGGAGTTACATTTTTCTCGGTGGATTCTCCTTGGACGAGCTGGATCAGTCCTCCATTGTCATCCTTGGAGCTCTCCTACTGTTCTCTCTTCGTAGTATCATTTCTTACCTTGAAATTTGTAATATGACTTCTACTATTTTGTTTAAGTTATTTTCCATGTTTTGCAAGCTCAATATGAGCTAAATACTCATAGTTGAGATGCTGGATCTGATGTAGCTAAATTACTATGTGATTAATGAAGTATGCTCAATGTTATGCATTTTATCTTGTGTGTGAAAATATTTCCATTTTAGAGTAGGAATGGTCCGCCTATTCTAAATAGCATTTATAAATTCAGAGATGGTTTGTAAATTTATCTCACAAGGTAATATGGGTAGTGAACATTAACGAGAGATCTTGATGTTCCTTGCTTAACCCTAGAGATAGGAGGGCATAACCCATAAGGTGAACACTGCCGGTGCTCAAGCAGCCTAGGAGGTACTTCTTTAGGGTTTAGAGATAAACTCTTGCAAGGAAACCTAGTGTGAAGTATTCGAGAGAATAACGTCTTATTGCTGCAGCACCTAATGCTGCAGTATTGAACGTACCCCTAATCACATTTTAATGAAGCTACTGAAGTGAATGTATCTTGACTTGTTCTCATCACTGATTTCCATTACCCTTTACTTTTTACTACTGTTTATGTTGCCCAAAACTTGTGTGTCATTTACTTTCCTCACTAAATTGTTAATCAAATTAAACTCTCGTTATTTAGCATAATTCCTCGTGGGAACGATCTCACTTACTCTATATTACTTGTTGACAGTGTATACTTGCACTAGCTACGTTTTCACGCAACAAGTTTTTGGCGCCGTTGCCGGGGAATTATAGTTAAATTGATTGTTTAATTAGTTAGCAACTTAGTGCCTTTTTGTTACTAATTCTGTTTGTGTGATTTCTGTTCCTACAGCATTAGATTGCTGCAACATTTGTTGCTGCAGCATATGCACAGGCATAGACGTACCACACCAGAATTCCAGTTGCACCCAGAGATAGAAAGATATTTTAGAAGCTTGAGAAGAGTTCACAGTACTCCAGGACTTATTGAATTAGGGCGAGCTGCTGCTATGGCTAGTCCTCCACCTACTGTTGATGGTGATTCTACTCCACCACCTTCACCACCTCCCACAATTCAAGGTGATGGTGATGGAGGGTACAGAAGACAGGTTATTGATATGAATGTCATAGGAATGGCAAATGACAGGGACAGACCCATGAGGGATTATGCATTTTTTGACCCTCAAACTATGCAAACAAGCATAGTGAGGCCAGAAATTGCTACAACCCATTTTGAGTTCAAACCTATGATGTTCCAAATGCTTCAAACAATTGGGCAGTTTGGTGGTGGTCCCTTTGAAGACCCACATCTGCATTTGAAACAATTTGTTGAGGTTTGCAGTAATTTCATTCTCCCTGGTGTTACAGATGATGCTTTCAAACTGAAATTACTTTCTTATTCCTTGAAGGATAGAGCAAAGGCCTGGCTTAACTCACTAGAGCCTAACTCTATCACTACATGGAATGAGATGGCAGAAAAATTTATGACAAAATATTTTCCTCCAATAAAGAATGCCAGGATGAGAAATGAAATTACCTCTTTTAAGCAAACTGAATTTGAAACTTTGTTTGAAGCATGGGAAAGATACAAAGAACTGTTGAGGAAGTGCCCACACCATGGTATTCCTGTCATCATCCAAATGGAGACCTTCTACAATGGATTGGAGCCCCAAACAAGGCTCATGCTTGATGCTTCATCTGGAGGAGTTCTACTCAAAGGATCTTACAATGAAGCATATAATCTTATTGAGGATATTGCTGTAAATAGCTATCAATGGCCTACTGCTAGGTTAAGTGCTCAAAAGAAGGTGGCTGGTGTACATGAAGTGAGTGAGGTCACTGCCTTGTCTGCTCAAGTGGCTTCACTAACTAATATGATTAAAAACATGAGTTCACCTAGTGCTACAGCAACACATGTTGCAGCAACTACAGCAACTGTAGCAGCAATTGAACCAGCTCCATGTGGTTCCTCTCCTAGTTGTGTTTATTGTGGAGGAGGTCATCTTTATGAGGAGTGTCCTGGGAATCCTATCTCAGTCAACTATGTTGGGTACAACAAGGGTAATAATTCATACTCAAATACCTACAATCCTGGGTGGCAAGATCATCCAAATTTCAGATGGAGCAACAATGCTACAACAGCACCTGCTGCAGCAACTACTCCAACACCTGCTGTGCCACCAGGATTCCCTGCTCAAGCAAAGCAATCTGCTCCTGCATCTGATAACTCAATGGAGGCTATGTTGAAAGCTTTCATGAATGAAACAAAGACTCAATATCAGATTCAAGGGGCTGCAATCAAGAACTTGGAGAACCAAATTGGTCAGATAACTACTGCTCTAACCCAAAGACAGAATGGATCTTTGCCATCCACCACTGAAGCTTCATCTTCTAAAGGGAAGGAGACATGCAAGGCTATATCTCTGAGGAGTGGGAAGGATTTGAATGGGCCATCACTTACTACAGGTGGTGGTGAAAAAAGAAAAGAAAAAGATTCTGAAAAAAAATAAAAAAAGAGTAAAACAGATGCGACAGCAGTTGATGCTGCAGCATCTGGTGCAACACCTGTGCCATCACCTAAGTTTGTTCAAGAGTACCCTCCTCCTCCCTTTCCCCAAAGGTTGAAGAAGGCTCAGGAGAACAAACAATTTGGTAAATTCTTAGAGGTGCTGAAACCACTACACATCAATGTCCCTTTGGTGGAAGCACTTCAACAAATTCCCAATTATGCAAAGTTCATGAAGGAAGTGCTCACCAAGAGGAGGAGACTGGGAGAGTTTGAGACAGTAGCAATGACAGAAGAGTGTAGCATGATCATGCAGAGCAAGCTCCCAAGAAAATTGGAGGACCCTGGCCGTTTCACCATACCATGTTCTATTGGTGGATCCTATTCTGGTCGTGCACTGTGTGATTTGGGGGCAAGCATCAATTTGATGCCCAAATCCATATTTACACAGCTTGGTATTGGAATTGCTAGGCCTACCATTGTCACTCTTCAACTTGTAGATAGATCTATTGCCTATCTTGAGGGAATCATTGAAGATGTTCTGATAAAGGTTGATAAATTTGTATTTCCTGCTGACTTTGTGATTTTAGATTTTGTGCAGATAAGGAGGTGCCTATAATTCTTGGAAGACCTTTCTTGGCTACTGGGAAGACTCTAATTGATGTGCAAAAAGGGGAATTGACTATGAGAGTTAATGACCAAGAGATCAAGTTCAATGTGATGAATGCCCTCAAGTTTTCTGATAAAGGAACCGAGGAATGTTCCTTTGTTGTATCTCTTGACTCTGTACTTCAAAAGCACTTCCATAAGCAAAGTGACCATTTGGTTAAAGCTCTTGATGAATCAAAAAAAGAAGACCTTGTGGAAGCAAGTAGGTTACATGATGAAGTTGTTGTCAAAGAAACTGATGGGAATGTTGAACCCCAGCAACTAAAACCCACCCAGCTCCCACCTCAGCCAGAACCACCACCTCAGCCAGAACCACAAGATGAAGAGAATCAGATTCTGAGATTTAATGCAACAGCATCTACTGAGCAAGTGAATGTTGCAGCACCTATTGTTGCAGCATCTGAGAAAATCCAAAGAAGAGAGCTGACTGGGTTCACATGCAAAATTGATGGTAAGAGGGTGAAACAGTATTGTTGAGCACATGTGGTGAGGGACAAAGTCACCACAGAATTACAAAACCTCTAGCATTAAAGGCTAGTCTGGCTGAGGACTCTTAAACCAAGCGCTACTGGGAAGCAGCCCAGGGTTTTTAATCTAATAAACCAGTGTTGTTGTTTGTTCTTGTGTTTGTTTTGCAGGAAAATAGTCTGGCAATTAGAAGTTTGAGGGTGTGACTGCAGGTGATGCTGCAGCACTGCTTCTACTGCTGCAGCAACTGTTGTTGCTGATTCTGGTTCTGATGATGTGTTTTCACCCTCAAAGTAGATAAGGGCAAAGCATGCACCTAAGAGGAGGAGGCTAGTCAAAGTTCCTGAAGCAGCTGAGCTCGATGTGGAAGGAGTTACTATGCAAGAAGATCAAGAAGCAAATGCTGCTATTGCTGCTGCCATGCAAGATTTAGCAAATGAGGCTGCAGCAGCTGAATTTGCCAAGATGAAAGAAAAGGCCGAAGCTGAGAAGAAAGCCAAGGAAGCTTTGGCATTTGTGCGTGCTCAGAAGAAGGCACATGTTTCTGATGCTGGTCCTGTTGTTGCAGATACAGGACCAGTGCTGCAGCAATCTAATACTGCAGCAACATAAACCTCAAATGTCCCAAGGTCCTCCAAGGCTCCATCCCCAAGGGTTTACCAGAAAAAGCAGAGCAAGGGCAGTGCAACACGAACAAGCCCAAGAAACAAACCAGGAATCCCTGCACCCTAATTTGTTTATGCTTTATGTTTTTAGTTTTCATTTCTGTCTCTGTTTTTAGTTGCGTGTTTCTGTTTCTAGTGTTTGAATAAACCTGTTGAGTGTCTTGCCTGTGTTAGCACTCAACAGTTGTGTTGTTAGTAGTTGCTTCTGCTTTTGCTGTTCTGTAGCTTGCCCCTTTGTCTTTATGCAGTGAGGACACTGCACAGTTCTAAGTGTGGGGGGGGGGGGGGAGCTATATATAGGTCTTGTACTCTGTTATTTGCAATCAAATTAGTGAATTTAAAAAAAAATATAAGTAGAGTTGAGCAAAAACTTAGTGATGAAATGGTGAGAAATGAGTGAATAAATACCCCTGTTTAGTGAGTGAACTAGTTTACTTCTGCTCCTACACTTGAACTTGAACTTAGGTAGGAACTTAGTGAATTAAAGATGATCTGAAACTAGGCTAGTGTTGGTAGACCTAGGGAATTGCTAAATTTCTACTAAAAACTTAGGGCAGCATAAGAAACTAAGTTTGGGGGTTCTCTGAGATATATTAAGGCAAAGCATGAAGGAACGTAGTGCTGCAGCAACCCCTGCTGCAGCAATGCTGAGTTATGTGCACATAGTTTTAGGACATGTAAATTTGAATCTGAATGAGGATGCAAAGCATCAAAATCTGTAAATATGTAATGTGCTGTAATTGCCTATTATGCAAAAAAAAAAAATGCTATTCAGAAGAGAAATGGAAATAGGCATTGCAGTACAAAATCAAGTCAAAAGTCTGAACAAAGTACAATTCTGAGTCTGTAATGCTGCAGCAACTGATGCTGCAGCAATGTTAATGTTAGGATTGAATAAGTGCACTGCCTTAAAAGTTCTGGATTGCTGCATCAAAGCCCTTAATCAAGCTCAACCCCCCTTTCTGAGCATGAATTGTTAGTCTATCCCTCTTTTTGAAAAATTTTTTAGCTTTCCCAAAAGAAAACCTCTCTATGTCTTAGCTAAGTGAAATTTTAAACTTTGCTATGGTCTGAACTGAGTTAAGTGTCACACACACACACACACACACACACACACACACACACACACACACACACTATTGAGCAGGAATAAGCTAGGGAACTCATTATTCAGAAGGGTTGAAATTGAGTGATAGTCTGAAAGTTGATGCTCAGCTTGATTCTTCTTTATGCTTCATATTTGAATTGATTCATTGGTTGTGATTGCTTATTAACAGTTGTGCTTGCCTGTGTCAAGTGTCATTGCTTGAGGACAAGCAACGGTTCAAGTTTGGGGGTGTGATAACCATCTTTTATGATGTTTATTACTTGCCTTTTTAGCTTGAATTTAAGTGATTTAATAAACTTGTTGTGTCAATTATGATATAATTATGTGTTTAGGTTAGAAATAGTGGTGCAGGAATGAATTGGTTTAATTTGGGCATTTTGATGCCCTTAATGCATTTAATTATGTTTAGTGTCAGTGCTGCAGCAACAGGTGCGTGCACAATAGTGGAAATGCGCAAGATGAGAGAGAAAGCTCAAGGGGAGTGCGGAAAACACGGAAATCAAGGCAAGGACAGGTGTCAGAGCTGTATGGCACGGAAAGATATGACCTAATGTGGGTTTCCCACAATTTCCCTTTAACCTAGGAGGCATTTTCCCAAAAAGGACATCATTTTAGGGTTGTGTGCAAGGAGACACTATATAAGGACGTTTCCCTTTCTTCATTAGCATGCTGGGCCGTCAGGGGAAGTTTAGAGATAGCCCCTCTTGCGTGCAAAGCTCACCCTTCACTACCAAACACTTCCATTGCTGAGACTCTTGCTGCAGCATCACTGGAGTTACATTTTTCTCGGTGGATTCTCCTTGGACGAGCTGGATCAGTCCTCCATTGTCATCCTTGGAGCTCTCCTACTGTTCTCTCTTCGTAGTATCATTTCTTACCTTGAAATTTGTAATATGACTTCTACTATTTTGTTTAAGTTATTTTCCATGTTTTGCAAGCTCAATATGAGCTAAATACTCATAGTTGAGATGCTGGATCTGATGTAGCTAAATTACTATGTGATTAATGAAGTATGCTCAATGTTATGCATTTTATCTTGTGTGTGAAAATATTTCCATTTTAGAGTAGGAATGGTCCGCCTATTCTAAATAGCATTTATAAATTCAGAGATGGTTTGTAAATTTATCTCACAAGGTAATATGGGTAGTGAACATTAACGAGAGATCTTGATGTTCCTTGCTTAACCCTAGAGATAGGAGGGCATAACCCATAAGGTGAACACTGCCGGTGCTCAAGCAGCCTAGGAGGTACTTCTTTAGGGTTTAGAGATAAACTCTTGCAAGGAAACCTAGTGTGAAGTATTCGAGAGAATAACGTCTTATTGCTGCAGCACCTAATGCTGCAGTATTGAACGTACCCCTAATCACATTTTAATGAAGCTACTGAAGTGAATGTATCTTGACTTGTTCTCATCACTGATTTCCATTACCCTTTACTTTTTACTACTGTTTATGTTGCCCAAAACTTGTGTGTCATTTACTTTCCTCACTAAATTGTTAATCAAATTAAACTCTCGTTATTTAGCATAATTCCTCGTGGGAACGATCTCACTTACTCTATATTACTTGTTGACAGTGTATACTTGCACTAGCTACGTTTTCACGCAACAGTGCGCCCACTTCGCAAAAGTGGAAATTGTTTTAGTGCATCACGCACGGGTCGTGCGCCCCTGGGCACGAATCGTGCGTGAGGTTCTGTTACCGGACTCCGATTTTTCGTTTCGTCGCTCCTTTCGATCCCAAACCACTTCTAATCCTCTTTCAAACCAATTGTGATGGAATTGCCCAAATAAAATCAATGTTTTGAGTATGTTCAACTTGAGTTTTGGAAAAGGAGTTTTGAAAGTTTAATCGCTCGAAAAACCGAAACTTAGCACGCGTGTGGGTTCATGTTCTGTATAGACCAACTGAATATATATCAAATGGTAATGTGATTATAATGCCGGATGTCTAACTTTGAATTCATCAAAACGGATTATAGATCGAAAATAGATATTGATTATCTAGAACTTAATAGACGGTCCAATGCGGACACGATATATATTTTAATATGTATCACGTTGGGTGACGACCCGACAAGTAGCATACTAGGGAGGGAAGTCATGATCCCTTGCCTAGGCCCTGTATACATTTTGGTGTGGTCAAACGTGGGTTACCGGGATTAGTGGTTGTTGCACGGCCGGTTTATGCTAAGTTAAGTACACGATTCGCCGGGATTAGTGGTTGTTGCACGGTCGGCGTTTCGATTAATAACTGGACATTGTTTGTCAACATATGTTGTATCGGTTTAATAATTGAATCGAGTGTTAGTTAGGGGGCACGGTAAAACTCACTGAGATATGTTATCTCACCCAATCAATGTTGTTGTTTTTACAGAGAAGAAGGGAAAGAAGAAGGTAATTCGCCACGAGTAGCTGGTGTGCCATGGGAGGAGTCAAGGACTTAGCCTTGAATACTTTTAGTCCTCTTTGTTGTTTTGTCTTGGTTGTATAACTTGTATTGCTTATGAGTTGCACGAACCATATTTCGTATTCTCTGTTTTAGTTGTTGAACATTTGGTATTGTAATCCTAGCGGTTGTGAACCGTATAACTTAGATTATATGAAGTCGGGAAGTTCCGAACACTTTGTTTAAATTCGGAAAAAGTTTGTATGTTCAATAATTAAGCAGGAACTGTGTCCTCTGATCATCGTTAGTTGTGCATTTCAGTGTATCTACATGTTAGAAATACTGGGGTGTTACAGTCTGCTACTTGGCTTTCCCCTTTCTGCTCAATAAGGGCCTTCACCGAGGGGAGTGAGAGCCTTTCTCGGTCTTTTGGAGCCCTTCTAGGTCTTCTAGAGCCTTTCTTGGCAAATTCTGGAAACCCCCGGTACACAGCCCTTCAAGCTCCGAGCCCTTCAGGGCGAAGGTGCTCAAATCCCTTGAGGGTGGCCGGTCTCATGGGATTCTCTTTTCCCAATGCTTTGGCTTATTTATTTTTGCTTGACCAATTGGTCTCTTCATTTATGAGGTTCGCACCTGCCTCCTGGTTTTCGTCAGTGTTGGCGTTTCTCCTTTTCTGGGCGTATTTATGCCTTACTAAATACATCCTTGGCTGTTTCTTCTTGGCTTTCTGTATAAGTTGGAGCGTCCTCCCGACTTTTGTTGACATTCTTCCTTCCATTTCTTCCGCTTCTTGGCATGCTTTTTAGGGACTCTGCTCTGTTGTCGCTTCTATTGTTCGTTGCTCCTTTATTAGGTACTCCACACGACTCCACCGGGGTTCTAGCCCTTCAGGAGGAGACAAAGTGTCTAATGTGGAAAGCGGGAACAAGTTTGTTTGAGTGACTTGGCTTGGTCGTCTCTTCCTTTGAAGGCACCATCAGATGATCTCAGTGGTTAGTTCGGCGTTCTGATGACTTCCCTGGTGTTGCTATTTGCGCGTTGTTGTTTTGACAGTTCTTCTAATGGCGTAGGGTGGGCTTTTGGCGTCCTTTTCAGTTGGATTTTGTTTGCGGGAGGCTTTGTTGTAATGTCTTTGTATTAGGACTTTCTCTTGCATTGAAAAGATCTTGTAGATTTCAGATTTTGTAATTGTGATCGTTGTTTTTGAGAAATGATATCTATATTTTGGTTTGTTTTCTGTTGCTACTCCCTTCCTTTTTTTTGTGCATCCAGGGTCGTGTATATCGGTGCGTCTGTTTGGAACTGAAGCGTTTCGCCAAAGTTACAAAGGCCGCTTCTTAATGGGCCGCTTGTTGGGCCTTTGTTACGCCTTATAAAGCGAAAATGAGTTTCATTTCTTTTTTCCTTACTTATCTTCGTCTTTGTGGTACTAGTATTTTGTACGAACATTTGGCAAGCTAATTTGAGTTTGCTTGATCGCCGATTGTTGTTTGAAGAGCATCATTCGTTGTTGGAGGTCGTCACTTTTTATCAGATTTTATTTTTGTTCCCCTTACTTGGTTATTTTTGTTTGCTTTTCGCGAGTTGGGTTTTTGTCTGTAGAGGGGGGAGGGGGGTTAGGTTTTATGGCGCATCGTTGCGCGGCAGCGCTTAGCGTCCGTGGTGTATTGTGGTTGCTTAGTTATTGTAGTGTATGTTTTGATTTAAGGATTTGTTCTCGTATATAAAATGGTGGTGGTTCCACCCTTAAGGATATAACCTTACTAAGGGAGACCCAAAATACATGAACCAAGAGTCCTTAATACAATAGTGGAGTGAGCTATTTATAATATAAAGAGAGTCCTAGGGTGTTATATATGCGTCGCAGGGAATCAGCCTCCCCTGCCTACTCTACGCCTGCTGCCAAGGTGGTGGAGTAGCCACTACTTTAGTACGAGCCAATGTTTAGCTGCCACGTCCTCCTCGTTTGTCTTCTACACGGACGAGCCTCTGGTCTTCTGCTAGTCCTTTCCCTGCTTCCTCGGTTAATAATTGCGTTAATTATCTTACTCTTTTCTAACCAGTGAGGGTATTTGTCAAGGAGAGTGAGGATCCTTCTCGGTTTAGAGCCCTTCTCGGTCTTCTGGAGCCCTTCTTGGTCTTTGTCGGCGATTTCCAGGCACCCCCAGTACAGGCTTCCTCCTTGCAGGTTCGTCATGAAACTAGAAACACGGAAGTCGAAGTAGACCCATCGTTGTTACCGCCTGATGCGATTAGGTTTTCCTGGGTTTCGAACAAAGTTTTGTTGACTAGGTTAGAATTCGCTTCAGAGGCCAGTATGCATAGGCTTTTGCCATTGTTGCAAGATGGTCATGGTTTAGGAAATGATTGGTCGTTCTGACAGGTGGGTGTTGATGAAAGGACTTGCTTGGCATTCGACAATGAGTAGTTTACTGATCTTGCGAAATTTGCAATGTATGAGGTCGTTTTAGACGATCTTGGTGTCATGGTACCTTTGACTGTCGCTAGTGGAAACAACACACTTTATAACAGGAATCCATATCAGTTATAAAGTAGCCAATGTTAAAAGAGAGGAGGTTGCAGTTTTTTTTTGCATAGCTAATGTTAAAAGAGAGGAGGTTGCAGTTTTTTTTTGCATTTTTGACATCGGTCGTTATTCTAACCGATATAAGTTCCTATTTTATGTGACGTTGAAAATATTTCTTTAACATCGGTTCCAATTTTTTCCGATGTTGACAATTTTGCGATAGGCGCGCTCACTTAAGAAACGAAGCGAGTTTTAGTTTTCCTCTCCCTCTAGAAACGCAAACACAACCCCACCAGAAACGCAAACCCTCGCTGTGAGCCGTCACTGGGAGCACCACCCCGCCGCCATTGCTGTCGCCACGACGCCGCTGCAACCAAGCCGCTATCACCACACCTCTGCGACATCGTGGTTGCCAGGTTCCCTTCTCTGATTTTTAGGTTTCCCATTTTCGCATCCTTCTTCTTTCAAACCCTCCTCCATTGATTATCTATTTTGATTAAGGATACTGAAACCGCTTCTCTATTTGGCGTTGTACCACTACTCAAAGCTGCTCCACCATAGCGCTGCTACTGTAGGTGAACCAAAAAAACCCCTAGTATACTCTCACTTTGAATCGGTGAAAGAAGCTGTTAACGGGTTTTGTGGTGTTTGTTATTGGAAACCTCTTCATAATAAGATTTCGTTTCTCAGTTCTGATTCTCAGGTAATACATTTCCCTCTCTCTCTCTCACTCTCTCTCTCTCTCTCTCCCTCTCTCTCTCCATCCTGTGCGATGAATTTGTGATTTGTTGCATTTTATTGACCTTTTTGAACTGTTTCCTTGACGCTGCTGTTGTGGAAGCTTGTTTTTTTTGTTGCTGTGCCTTTAGTTTGTTTCTCCATGTTTAGCTCATTGGTTATGATTTAACATTGTGTTTGTATTTTTGAGAGTATACTAGGGTGTTTTTGATAGTGTTGTAGCCAGAGTTTGGAACATTTGAGGCTTAGGTTGTGTTTGCCCTGTCCTTTATTCCCTGCTCTTTCCTTTCAGTTGTTTGACATTTGCACTCACATGACTTGAGTTAGTACACAAGTGCAGGTACATTTTAAGGTCATTTGTGCAGTTAAATACCTCAATTTTTTTGTTAATACTCTTCTTTCTTGGTGTGGTTTCTCTTTCCTTTGGATTCTAACTGGGGTTTCATCTTTTAAATAATTCTCGGAAATCATCAATATGTGCAGTATGTCAACAACCTTACGGGAATGCTGGTTACTTGAATGTAATTCTGAATTTGGTGTGGTTTCTTTATAGCGTTTTTCCTTAGTACGTACCTAGAAAACAAAAAACCAAATACAGTAATGTTCTGGAATTAGATTTGAAATCCAATAAGAAGTTGTTACTTGTCTTTACAAGCAAGAGACTATCTTCAAACCCAGATCAATAAATCTGCAATAATTGTGATTCAGTTTATAAGCAGCATGTCAGACACATCTAAGGGAATCTTTTTACAAAATTTGGATGTTTTCATCAAATCAGCACTCTTTCACAGTCAAGAGGGAGCTGTAGGAGTAAAATCTTAATGAACATTAGACTTTTCCATCTGATGAATGAAGACCGTCAGTTTTGAAGGTTGTGGAAGAATTGTCAAAGACAGAGTTTGTGCCTTTGGAGGGAGAAGAGGAAGGATTTGGTAGCTTCTTAGGAAGGCACGTTTGTTGTCTGACAGACTTTGTTCTAAGTTTATAGTCAGAATTGTGAAGAGTTTTCCGCTTTTTTATTTTTTATTTTTGCATTAGAGTGCATGCTAGGAAAGGACGAAAACTAGTATCCTCCTTGATAGATGATCAAGTCTGCTTCCTACATTTTAATCATGCATTTTGGCCTGCTTTCTAGTCTGTTGTGGTTTGGTCTCAGGATAGTTAAATTCTGTTATTTTGGTTTCTTTATTTCTAAGTTAGAATGTTGTATATTTACTATATTCTATGTTTATATACTATTATAGTTGTGCATTCTCTCCTTTGAGCTTTCACCCTTTTTGTTATCTGATGTTAATAGAGTTGTAAGGATTAGGAAATAGTCCTTTGTTTGATGTTGTTTCTTTGCTTTGTTGTTTCTTTTTCCCGTTGATGAGAAATTATTGTGTGTATGTTCTGTTTTGGGTGTGAGATTTATCATGTATGCTACTGTTTTCATGAAAAAGCATCATGTTGAGCTGATTTTTTTTGGCTATTCTACGTTTTATGTTTTAATAATTGCTAAACTGGTTTGAGGCATACTACCATACACTGATATTAGGGGTGTGCAAAATAAATGGTTAACCACACCATTTCACTAAACTGAACTAAACCAAAGTACCAAACCAAAAAAGCCTAGTCCAATTAAATGGTTTATGGACCACTCCAAATTAGAGGTGTCAATTTGGCCCAAGCCCCCAAGCCCAGCCCCATTGGCCCCCAATCAAGCCCCATAAAATTGAAGCCCCCTATTAATGGGGCTTTTTTTAGCCCCAGCCCACACTTTTAAATTTTTTAGTGGGTTGGGGCCAGGGCTTTGTGGGCTGGCCCCCAAATTTTATTCTCATTTTTTTCCCACTGTTTACACCTCTACTTTCATTCTTTCACCCCCATTCCTCTTCTCCTTCCCTCTTACCACCACATTCTTCTCCCTCTCACCACAACCACCACCACCATCTCCCACTCACCACCACCACCTCATTTTCCCTCCCACCACCACCACCTCCTTATCCCTCTCGCCACCACCACCCCACCTCTTTTCCCACTATTTATACCTCTACTTTCATTCTTTCACCCACTTCCTCTTCTCTCCTCTCTCACTCCCACCACCACCACCACCACCACCACCATCTTCTACTCACCACCACCACCTCATTTTCCCTCTCACCACCATCACCTTCATTTTCCTCTCACCACCACCACCACCTATTTTCCCACTATTTACACATCTACTTTCATTCTTTCACCCTCTTCCTCTTCTCTTTCACTCTCACCACAACCTCCTTTTCCCTTTCACCACAACCACCACCACCATCTTCTACTAACCACCACCTTCTTTTCTCTCTCACCACCACCACCACCTATTTTTCCACTATTTACACATCCACTTTCATTCTTTCACCCCCATCCTCTTCTCCCTCACTCACCACCACCTCCTTCTCCCTCTCACCACAACCACCATCATCACTATCTCACACTCACCACCACCACCACCACCACCACCACCACCAAGAGTGGGTCATTATTTGCAAAATAAATATTCAGGGCACATGGGCTAAACTAGGCCATCAAAGTTGAGTGGGTCATTTTTTGCAAAATAAATATTCAGGGCCTATGGGCGGGGCTGGGCCCACATGGGCCTTATGGGCTTGGGGCCTATGTGGGGCCTTAGGATGGTGGGCTTTTTGGCCCATGGGCTTTTTGGTCCATGGGCCATGTGGGCCTAGGGTGGGCTGGCCCACGTGGGCCAAATTGACAGCTCTACTCCAAATTTTTAAAAATGGGCCAATTACCCAAACTTAATTAAGTGACCCAGACTGAAATTTTAATCCAAATCCCACCCTAGCCCTAATCAGTGTTGAGTGTTTGCCCACTTTGCTGCATCTTCCAAATCGCAAAGTGAAATTGAGGAAGAGCCCCAGCCTCCAAAGTGAAGAACCCTAGCCCCAAATTGAGGAACCCTAGCATCAAATCGAAGCTTCTAGCAAATTGTAACTCCAAGAAGTATCACTCTCTCACGTTTTCCTTTTCCATATCTGATTTTCTTTCCTCTCTCTGCTTGTTTTTTCAAATATGGTGGTGATTTTCTATACAGCGACTCATTGGACATTTGGTGCAATTAAACTTTTGTTTGTTGGATCAATTTGAAGTTTTAAGCTGTTCAGATTTTGGTATTTGCTGGTGTTGAGTTTTACCAAGGTCATTGTGCATTTCAGTTCTTCTATTGCATTGCTTATGCTCGAACTTTTGTTTGTTTGTTTGTTTGTTTGTTTGTTTGTTTGTTGGATCTATTCTATTTGTTGGAGTTATGTGTTATGTTCTTCTATTGCCTTGCTTATATTTGAACAGTGAGAACTTCTATGTGAATTGTTTTGCTCTCTCTCTCTCTCTCTCTCTCTCTCTCTCTCTTCATTTCATGAGTTAGTAGTAGTACTCCAATTTAGGCAAGAAATTTTAGGTGCCCCATATTTCTTCTGACCACCCTGCAAAACATTTGGAACCTGAATTGATACCTAGTGATTCTATTAGTGCTAATTCAGATAGTATACCACTATTCCCTTTATTGTGTTTCAAAATCTGTGCTAAATTCGTTAAAAATAAAATAGGGGTAGCTTTGTTGTTATGATGTTTGGGTTTTCATGTGTTGGATATGGATCATATTATGGTGTATTTGAATGCAACAATCATAGCTTGTTATCGTAGTTTATTCGGTGTTCTGATTGGAGTTTGTTTGATGATGGTGCGTTCTTGCATCATCAGAAATTTAGCATCTCATGATTTCCAAGCTCCAATCAAAGCGGATAGTCTTATTATTTTGAGGTTTATTCTTCTGCTTGCTTTGCAGATATCTTGCAATTTCAATCATGACTTTACTGGAAGTCATTAAGGGTGCTTCAATCAATTCAAAATCACTTGATTTACCTTCGGACTATCCGGTTGTTCTGAACCCAGATCATGTTATACCTAATTTGAAGTCTGAACTTAAAGCCGAACCTTCCTCATCCCCAATTAAACCCCTTATCGGATGGGAAATTTCAAAAACTGATACTGAATTAATTGACATAAACAAAAAGTTCTTTACAGAGCTAAAGATAAAGGTCAAGAACACCAATAATTTGCAAAAGGATGCGTTTATTGGTAGTTTGAATTCATATCTGGAAAACATCAGGGAGAAAGTTGGGTTTTCAATTGAGGTTGATTTATCTGGTGGTGGTTATAGCAGTATCTTGATTGACAAACTTGGATGTTTCATGGGTAAAGATGTTGCTGCCCTGGTTTTGGATGGATGTGTTTCTTTGGAGATATGGGAATTAGTTGAAGCTCTGATTGTTAATGGTGTTATTGAGAATACTTGTTACTCAAACCTGATTACCAGGTTAGTGGAAAAAAAGAGGTCCGACTTACTCTGTCTGTGTATTAAGCATGCTTTTGATCTTGGTTCATCAGAAATATTCAGCATTTTGAGGTACTTTCTTTCTCCATCCAAAGATGCGTATAAGTCTATGGTATCTGTAAAGAAGGAATGGGAGAACCAAACATTGTTAGCCATTGAGAAAGCAAGTGATAGCAACCTCAAGCCAAAAAATTTACTTGTTGCGAATGAGGCTTCCATTTTGCTTATGATGGCATATGATGGTTTCTCTGCATCTGAACTTTGTCTGCATTATTTGATTGCATCATCAAACATCAATGATGTAATGTTATCCCCTGCATTCAATAAGTTGAATGGCAAAGAGTTGTTAAATTTGATTCGCTATTTAGCAAAGTGGTTGAAAAAATACGAAAGGTTTCCTCAAGCAGGTCCATGTCCGAAAGCCTCGTCGGTTTTGGGTTTGAAGCCTTGCGATTGGGTTCCTAAACTTGAAGATGTTGGAAAATGTCTTGGCTTGGTGCTTGATGAAAATTTTTCTTCATTGGTTTTACATCCACAGTTTCACGAAGAGCTGAGATTAATTGAAGGAGTGGTCAGTTGTTTAACTGCTGAAGCCAAACTCTGTTACATGATGACAGATGTAGTGACAAACTACAGATCAAAGTAAAAGGAGGAAATAAGTAAGTCCCTTTTGAAGATTTATTAAGCTTGAGCTACTTTTGCTCTTAAACTTGCTCTGTGATATTTGATTTTGTTTGATGCTCCTTTGGTTGCAATGTTGCATGGAGTTTTAGAAGCTGGTTATCTAATTGTTTGTTAGGTAGAGACCAGAATTGGGTTTTAATGAACTGATATTCTATGTGCATTGTTTTGCTCTCTCTCTTTTTTCATTCATGAGTTAGTAGTAGTCCTCCAGTTTGGGATCTCTTCATTCATGAGTTAGTAGTGGCCTCAATTCTTTTATTTAGTGTATGTGTGTTTCGTTCACTCTTCTTCAACACTCCCTTCCTTGCTTCTGTTTCAGTTGTTTAGTTTAGAAAATCTAAGGAACACCCTCTTCCTTGTCATGTTTTGTGGCGTTGTTACCTCTAAACATTCAGACCTTTGAGAGATATATGAAGAAATTTCATTTGTTGATGCTAGTAATTTGTGTTTGCTGATTATGTAACTGACCTGTTTTGGCTACCTGGTTCGGTATGTATTGGCTTTGATTAACTCTAGTGGAGCTTCGTACGTGTTAGTGGGGTACTGAGGTAATGCTATTTCTTTTGCATATTGGTGTTGATTAAAACCCTTAATGAGTTATTGTGATTTTACCAAATAAGTACTGATAGAAGTTTCCGACACCCATGAAATATTTAGCCAACTTGAATAATCAATCAATCTCTTGTGGTCTTCAGCTTGGTATTTTCTGTTCTGCTCAAGTTTATGGTTTTTGTTGATAATAATGATGAACAAATCTCATTCACAACCAAAATATGAGGCTAGCCATTATGATGACTATGGATTTGATCTGCAACGGGACTTTTCCCTGGTTGGTACTAAATACTGCATTTGTTGAACTTTTAGTAATAACGTTTGTTTTATATCAAAGTATGTGGTTTTATATGATTCTTTAAAATAAAGATTTCAACATCTTCTGCGTTTGATGTGTTAATTAGTCTGTTTTTATTAATATAATTTCTCTCTTTCTCTTTTAATTTTGGGTTTGTGTAGTTCTTGGAGGAGCAAAGCAACAAGGACGCGAAGCAAAACTAAAGTGTTCACCATCACTGTATCATGAAGGGTCTGTGGAGAAAGAGAAAAAGGGAAAGGATCTGTCCAGTTTATGTTTTCCATTTTTAATGGACTGATATTTTATGCTTTTGTAAGATATATTATACTGACTTTATTATTGTATTTTCACCCTCCAATCACATTGTCGAATTTTGTGTTAGAATGCCTTTGTAGGATATTATGCTGACATTTTTGTAGGAGGCAAAATGCTTTCCTACTGCCACTTAAAAAAAGTAGGCTAAATTATAGTTTTGGTCTCCCTATTTTCAAAAATTCAGACATTTGGTCCCCCTATTTTAAAACTCAGACATTTGGTCCCTCAATTTTAAAAAATCAAAGACATTTGGCCTTTCTTTAGACTAAATGTATTTGATTTTTTAAAATTAGGGGACCAAATGTCTGAGTTTTAAAATAGGGGGACCAAATGTCTGAATTTTTGAAAATAGAGGGACTAAAACTATAATTTAGCCAAAAAAGTAGCAGTTTTTAAAGTAATAAAACCAGTTTTTAAAGTCATTACAAAAAAACCAGTACTAAAACCAATTTTTTTAAAGTCATTACAAAAAAATAAGCGGTTTTTAAGGTAATAAACCAGTTTTTCTGCAATTGGTAACTGTTTTATTACAAAAAACCAGTATTTCCGGAGTTCAGCCAAAATTGGTTTGGGCAAAAAATCGGTTAATTTATGGAAAACCGGTTCTCAAATGGGTGACCCCAAAAAACCTGTTTAACATTGGAAATTGGTTTGAAACCAGTTTAGAGCCGAACCTGATTCGGTTTGACTGAAAAACTAGTTTTTTACGAAAATGGTTTTGAGAACCGAACCGGTTTGCATATTTGGTGCAGCTTCTGCACCATCCAAACCCCTAACTGATATGAGTTCTCCATAACCAGCTTATTTATATCAGAATACCTATGTGATAGGTACCAGAGTTCATCTTCAACTCAAATAAACAATAACTGTCTATTAGTGGAATTTATTGTTGCTTGTTTAGTCACAAAATTAGCACTTGCTCCTATTCCAAAAGTTGTTCTAGGATCAGTTGCCTATGGAACCTTCTGGATAGTTCTACCAATTGCTAAAACTGCAGGGTCTCCTAGAACAACTTTTGGAGTAAACAGAAGCTTTATGTGCAATTGATCTCCCTATTCCCGGTCTTCTTTTTGGTAGAATGGTTGAGTGTTTATCTTGAAAATCAGTTTTGATATTCAATCTCAAAATGTGAGCGTCCAATCTCAATCAGACGGCCACGATCGCGTGACTTCTCAAATTCGTTCTTTTTTAGTAGTGTAGTCTCATATTCCAATCTTCTTTTGACAAGGTGGTCATCTTCAATTTAGACGAGTAGTTAAAAGTAATTTGCCTTCGCATTAACTAATGTCTCTTCTATGCAAACACTGATGGTAGCTTGTGAATAATGAATATGTGCTTACTGTTTTAATAGGCAACAAAGTTTTTTTGAATAACTAATATGTAGTTAATTGTGATTTTAGGTTCAAAGTCATCAGCACGAGGTTGTTGCAGATTTGGTGAAGACACCTTTTGGACATGAATTTGGTGCTTGCTTAGTTTATGTTAGAAGTAATTTTTTGGATAGTTTTGGTATTATGTTATGACTAGGTACATCAGGCACTATCATGTAGAAAATGTATTACGAAAAACAAATGAGGTCGTGTTGAATAGATTTTGTTCGGTACTGTGCTTCCGATCTTAGTGATTGGTATTACGCAGTTAGTAGATATTTTATCCTTGATTCCGTCTCTGTCTTCAGGCCTTGAGATGAAGATCTTGTTCGATCTAGAGAGGTTCGATCTTGAGATGTTCGATCTTGAGGTGTTCGATCTTGAGGAGGCGATGTTGTACCTGCAATGACACTCCGACGCTCAAGCCAGTATTTGAGTGAATGAGTGTTTTGTTAGAAAAGTGCTTCCCATTAATGAGCATTGAATGCTGTATTTATAGAGTTTTAGTGGTGTTTGCTATGGTCGATTTAGGCCGTCCGATCTTGCAGAGTGATCTTGGCCATTGAAGAATGGACTTTGCTTTTTGAATGGGCCTTTCAACAATTGGGCCTTGGAGGGGGTGTAAATAGCAGAAATTCCAATTACCATAACAGTGGCCCCCCAAGTCTGGTCGCTTGAGGAGCGATCTTGACTTGATAAGATGATGTAGCCTTGCGTTTTTGTCTTTTTGAGTAGAAGTTTCTTTAGTCCTGAGCTGATGTCGAGCTTAAAATTTTGGTCGATGTTTAAAAAAATGTCGAGCTTCTGAGCGAGGTAGACAGTATTTCGGGATCAGTCGAGCTTCTGAGTGAGGTAGACAGCTTCTTGGAATCAATGCCGCCTTGGAATCAGTGCAGTCTTGGAATCCGTGCCATTTTTACTGTTTCTGACAAGGCGTGTTTAACAGTGGCGGCGCATGATGGTGACGTTTTGTTTTTTAGCGTGCGAACCTAATGGACCTTGATTGGACGTGACATTTCGACTTCCCGGCCCAAGCCCATTAATTTCGCCTCACTATAAATAAAGGGTCACACCCTTTCATTTGTTGCTTGGCGTTTATTTGTTTTGGATTGTCGATCTTCGAGAGCTCCCGAGCTTCTTTTTCGAGTGAAACGAATTCGGAGAGTTTTGAAGCACTTTAAGGTCGGTTTCTGTAGATCGGCAACTGCATTCTTTCCAGACACGATCAAATTTGCAGCTCCGTTTCGAGGTTAGTTTCTTTTTTGATTGTCTTTTCTATTCTTTTTGTTGTGCCTGGACCTCCCCCAGTCCTTTATGATCTCAGAATGGGGGACGTCAGGTCGGGTTCCGATTTGCTCGCGAACCCATTTTCGATCCTAACCCTGGCATTTCGTCCCCCATTTCTGCAGATTCGTCCTGGCGAGGACAAAAAAACTCGGAGAGACGTTACTCAGTATCGTAAGGAGTTTACGAACGTGATGGCCTCTGGTGGCGAAATTCCTAAAGTTTGTACCGATCCTTTTGAAGTTGCCGCTCCTGATGTGCAAGAGCATTCTGCTTCTGCCCCTGTGAGTGATAAGGCGGAGGACAATTTTGAAGGTGAAAGCTCTTCACCTGTAAGCGATGCCAATGAGCCAAACGAGGGTGTTGCTGAGGATATGGAGGAGGATCGTTTGGTGGATGTGATGACCATTACCTCCGAGTCTGATGAGGAAATCCTACTGGAGGAATCAGAGGGTTCCGAGATCAACCTCGGGACAAGTTCCGACCCCGGTGATGGGTCCGATCAAGGCGATGCTGGAAAGCAAGCTGAACCTCGCCCTTCGAGTCAACCAGGTTCCAGTCGAGCTTCTGTTGCTTCTTTTGATGGTTACTCCAGTACTGGTTGTGGGGATTTCGACGTACCGGTACGAGAGGTCTCTCAATATGACTGGGTTTCTAGAAATATTTTGGAGATCGAATCTTTGTATCAGTACGGTTTTAATTTGGAGGCTGTAACACCCCTTTTCTACCCGTTAATTTAATTGGAAAAATATCAGTTTTCAAAATTTATTTCGCATGAGGAATGTTACACATAAAACAACGCTTCTCAATAAAACAGCTCAAACACAATAATCATGCATCACGTAGCACGTCCCTAAAAAGGAGGGCTTCAAAAACCACAGTTATCATCCCAAATTAAACTTAACGTCAATAAAACAAACTACGCAGCGGAATAACAAAATAAAACAGAATCGACAACAAACATAACAACCGAAATCATTCATAAACATCAAGTTCGTCCCCCCCTGAGTGCTACGTATCAGAGCGTGACGACTCGACTCGAAGTAGTGAAGGTACCTAGTCCTTCACTCGTGATCACCTGCACGTTACCGCAAAGGGGTAACATTCAAACAGAAGGGTGAGTCCAATTCAATCCATATAATAAATCACATGATGAGCAATAAGTCAAGTCACAGCTCTAAAATAATCACATCACAATCATCAATTACATCACTACAATAACTCATCATTATGTCATGTAGGCATATGAAATGCAACCCACTCGCGGGCATATGCATGAGGTACCTTTTCACAAACGTCGCTTAGCCTTTATGGCCTCATCGTCACTTAGCCTTTTGGGCCTCAAAACGTCACCGGGTTTATGCATATGGGAGTCATGAGACACTATGACATGCACCACGCACAAACACACAATCACGGTCAACTATGTGACCCGTCACTTACCAATTTGCCAAATAAGAGGCACAGCACCTGTCAATCCACAATTTACACACAACAACGTCACTTAGCCTTTTGGGCCTTATCATCACTTAGCCTTTTGGGCCTCAACGTCACTTATTTTCATCGTCACTATTTCATAAACATCATCAACTCAAACAATAGCCACTGAGGGCAAAAACGTCATTTACTAGCCACCAAGGGCATCATCGTCATTCACACGTCATTATCAACAACATTGGCCACTAAGGGCAAAAAGGTCATTTAACTAGCCCCTAAGGACATCATCGTCAAAATCATCACTTTTGACACTAAAACGTTAAAACCACTGGTTATACACAAAAGGGGATTTTTAAAGGCACCAAAACGATTTTTCAATGTCACAGCAACGGCCACCGGGAACAGCCACTTGGGCGCCCAGCAACCTTCAGAAATTATAAGTTTTTATTTTTAAAAATGGGACACACAGATAGATAACTGAAAAAGCTTCCCAACACTTTTTGAAACGTTCAAAACGGATGTCCGAGTCAAAAGATATAGCGAAAACAGTTTTCATAAAAAATTTGGGAACATCCTGAAAACTGGCGCCCTGGGCGCCCAGCGCCTGGCACCTGGCGCCCAGCGCCCAGCAACACGCAACACACACACACACTGGCGCCCAGCGCCCAGCGCAACACACATGCGCACACACTGGCGCCCAGCGCCCAGCGCAACACACACGCACACACACGGGCGCCCAGCGCCCAGCGCCTGGCACCCAGCGCCCAGCGCCTGGCACCCAGCGCCCAGCGCCTGGCACCCAGCGCCCAGCGCTCCACACACACACTCGCACTGCAACACGCGCACAGCACCCATGGGCGCCTGGCGCCCAGCACACTTCCAGCAACACAATTTCAGCACAAATTCAGCATATATATTTTTTTTCTTCAAATTTTTACATGACTAATCACAATACCAATTTACAACAATTCATGAGCACATATAAAATCATCAAAATCATTCATCAAACATCAAAATTCGACAACATCACAAGCACACACATGGCGCCCTAGGCGCCCATAACACCAACAACGTATCTTTGAGCAACAATTTGCCAAACAACATGCCAATCGAAAACAACAACATGAAATCGTACATAATCATGCTCATGGATTAAATCTAGGCCATCTCTACTTAAAACCTATCATAGGACCTATTATATAAATTGATAGGACATCCCCTTACCTCGAATTTGAAGAATAGAAGCCCTAGAGACAGTCACGAATGGAACCACGGCAACAGAATCACGTCCCTTGGCCCTTGGAGCTTGCGACTTCTTCTCCTTCTTCTCTTCTCCCTACGGCGCTCTCCCTTTCTCCTTTCTCTCTTCTCAATTTCGCAAATGCTAACCTAAAACCCTAACTCACAAGACCCTTGTGTATTCGCATATTACTTGGGTCATGGGCTTGGGCTTTTCACTTAAGCCCAAGTCTAGCTAATTGGCGCCTTCATCTCTTAATACCACCTACACATTTTAATATAATTTCAAATAATTAAATTATATCCAATTAATTAATTTAAATTCCTAAATACTTAATTAAATAAATAAATTAAATATTAAGGGTGTTACAACTCTCCCCCACTTAGAATATTTCGTCCTCGAAATTTACCTGATCAAACAACTCTGGGTAGGACTCTCGCATCTTGCTCTCTAGCTCCCAAGTCATACTCTCACCGGCAGCTCCTAGCCAAACCACTTTCACTAATGCAATCTCTCTGCCTCTAAGTACTTTCACTTCACGATCCTCAATCCGTACGGGCATCGTCTCCACAGTGAGATTATCCCGCACCTCTACATCATCCATATGGATCACATGAGATGGATCCGAAACATACTTCCGAAGTTGCGACGCATGAAACACGTCGTGCAAATTCGAAAGATTCGGCGGTAAAGCCACTCTATAAGCCACATTTCCGATTCTCTCAGAAATCTGATAAGGACCAACAAAGCGAGGAGTGAGCTTCTTCGATTTCAACGCTCGACCAACACCGGTAATAGGAGAAACCCTCAAGAACACATGCTCACCTTCCTGAAACTCTAAATCTTTCCTCCGCTTGTCATAATAACTCTTCTGACGACTCTGCGAAGCCTTCATCTTTTCACGGATCATTTTGATTTTCTCTGTAGTCTCCCGGACAATCTCCGGTCCCAACACTACACTCTCTCCCGACTCATACCAACACAATGGCGTTCTACACTTTCGACCATACAATGCTTCAAACGGTGCCATCCCGATACTGGAATGGTAACTGTTGTTATAGGTAAACTCAATCAACGCAAGGTAGGAATCCCATGAATCCCGTTGTTCCAGTACACAAGCCCTCAACAAATCTTCTAACGACTGAATTGTCCTCTCCGACTGACCATCTGTCTGAGGATGATACGCCGAACTCATTTTTAACTTTGAACCCAATTCCTTCTGCAAACCCGTCCAAAACTCAGAAGTGAACCTCGGATCCCTATCTGACACAATACTCTTCGGAACACCGTGCAACTTCACAATTTCTTTGACATAAACCTCTGCCAACCTCGACACCGGATAAGTGATATTAATAGGAACAAAGTGAGCAGACATCGTTAACCTATCAACGATCACTCAAATAGCGTCATGACCCCTAACTGTATTCGGCAATCCAGTCACAAAGTCCATTGCAATGCTATCCCACTTCCACTCTGGAACTTCCAACGGTTGCATCAACCCCGCAGGCCTCTGATGCTCAACCTTCGATTTTTGACAGGTCAAACAGGCATACACAAACTGTGCCACATCCCTCTTCATACCATACCACCAAAACATCTTTTTCAGATCTTGATACATTTTCGTTGCTCCAGGATGGATACTCAACTTGCTACGGTGACCCTCCTCTAAAATTGCCTTTCTCATCTCCGCATCATCCGGAACACAGATCCTACCTCGGAACCTCAACACACCACGGGAATCTAACTTGAAATCTTCATCTTCAGATTGACCAACCCCATTAATTAAATCTACTAACTTGACATCTGACTTCTGAGCCTCTCTGATGCTGCCCAGGAAATCATTATCGATCTTTAACATTCCCAGCTTGACACTGCGAGGTGTCATTTTACAAACCAAACTCAAATCTCTGAATTCCTCAATCAACTCTAATTCTTTCACCATCATTGCCGACATATGCAAGGACTTTCTGCTTAAAGCATCAGCCACGACATTAGCTTTGCCGGGATGATAATTCAAACCAAAGTCATAATCCTTCAAGAGCTCCAACCACCGACGCTGTCTCATATTCAACTCTTTCTGATCGAACAGATACTTTAGACTCTTATGATCACTGAACACTTCAAACCTCGTACCATACAGGTAGTGCCTCCAAATCTTAAGCACAAATACCACAACAGCCAATTCCAAATCATGCGTAGGGTAATTTTTCTCATGAACCCGCAATTGCCTCGACTTTTGCCGGATCAACCGCAATACCATTACCAGAAATCACGTACCCAAGGAAACTCACCTCTTTCAGCCAGAACTCACACTTTGATAACTTAGCATACAACTTTTTCTCTTTCAGAACTCCCAATACTGTCTTCAGGTGCTCAGCATGTTCTTCCTCCGACTTAGAATAAACTAGAATGTCATCTATGAAGATCACCACAAACCGATCTAGGTAATTATGGAAAATACGATTCATATATTCCATAAATACACCAGGTGCATTGGTCACACCGAACGGCATCACTGAATATTCATAATGCCCATACCTTGTTCTGAACACTGTCTTCTGAACATCTTCATCCTTCACTTTAATCTGATGATATCCGGACCTCAAATCAATTTTGCTGAAAACACGGGCACCTACTAACTGATCCATCAAATCGTTGATCCTCGGAAGCGGATACTTGTTCTTGATAGTCACCTTATTCAACTGACGATAGTCCACACATAACCTCATACCCCCATCCTTCTTCTCTACCAACAATACCGGAGCTCCCCACGGTGATACACTCGGTCTCACAAACTTTTTCTCAAGCAATTCTTCGAGTTGCGTCTTCAACTCAGACAATTCAGACGCCGACATCCTGTACGGTGCCATAGACACAGGCCTCGTACCAGGTACAAGATCAATCGAAAACTCAACTTCCCTCTCCGGCGGCACACCCGGAATTTCGTCAGGAAAAACCTCAGGAAACTCGCGTACCACTTGCAGTTCTTCAATAACAGCCTGACTCTCAGCAGACAACGATGCCATCAACCAAAATAGCTGAACTCCTTCCTTCCTCAACTTCTTCAACTGTTCTGCAGATACCAAAACAGAGTCTTCTTCCCGAAACTAACCGACTTGCTACGACAGTTGATATGAACGCGATTATTCTCTAACCAGTCCATGCCCAAGATTACATCCAGACCTCTCAACGGCAAGCAAACAAAATTCACAACAAAGTCCCTGCCGAAGATCGACACGGGACACTGAGAACACACCTGGGACGTAATCACCGACCCCTTCGCAGGAGTATCGACAACCATATCCCCACACATAGCAGATAAAACAAGACCCAATCTTTTACAACAATCAACAGATATAAAGCAATGGGTAGCACCAGTATCAATAAGAGATTTCAGAGAAGTACCGTTAATAAAACACGTACCTCTAATCAGACCATCCTTCTCATCAGGTTCCTCTCCTGCCAATGCGAACACTTTCCCACTAGACCTTTCCTTCTTCGGTTTTGTACATTTTGTACTGATATGCCCAGACTCACCACAGTTGAAGCACACCACATCCTTGACCTTACACTCGGCCGCCATATGACCCTTTTTACCACAACGATAGCAAACTCTCTCATCAGACCTGTATGTAGTACTCTTGTGGCCAGGTTTGCCACACTTATAACAGACAATGCTAGCAGGAGCATCTCCCCCACTAGAATTCTTACCTCCAGTAGCCTTCTGATAACTCTTACCCGCAGGAACCTCATACGGCTTGCTTCGACTCTGAAATTTACCCTTTTTCTCAGACGTAGCTTTGTAATGAGCAGTACTGTCCTCCTCAAAGATTCTACAACTGTCAACCAGATCAGCGAACACACGGATCTTCTGGTAACCAATGGCCTTTTTGATATCAGGCCTCAACCCATTCTCGAACTTGATGCATTTTGAGAACTCAGCTGTCGCCTCACTGTAGTGCGGATAGAATTTTGCCAATTCCACAAACTTCGCCGCATATGCAGTCACAGACATACCACCCTGCTTCAGTTCCAAGAACTCTATCTCTTTCTTTCCTCGGACGTCTTCAGGAAAATATTTTCTCAGAAATTCCCTGCTGAATACCTCCCAAGTAATCTCTTCCTGCACAGCCTCCAACCTCTGCCTAGTAGCCAACCACCAGTCGTCAGCCTCCTCGGCTAACATGTGGGTACCAAAACGGACCTTCTGCTCAACAGTGCAGTCCATCACCCTGAAAATCCTCTCGATCTCCTTCAACCAAGCCATAGCACCATCTGGATCATATTTGCCCTTAAATGTGGGCGGATTCTCTCTCTGGAAAGTAGTCAGACTCCGAAAACCAGCGTTCTCCCCAGCATTATGCTGATTCTGCACAGCCTGAGCCATAGCTTGCAATGCAGCAGCAAAAGCAGCATCGTTTCTCCCAGCCATTTCAAATTATCACTGCAGCACAAACCAAGAATTTAGTACTAATCTATTGTCATAAGACACTATGACAGGACGACATTGGCCGGACAGACCGAACTGCTCTGATACCACTAATGTAACACCCCTTTTCTACCCGTTAATTTAATTGGAAAAATATCAGAGTTTTCAAAATTTATTTCGCATGAGGAATGTTACACATAAAACAACGCTTCTCAATAAAACAGCTCAAACACAATAATCATGCATCACGTAGCACGTCCCTAAAAAGGAGGGCTTCAAAAACCACAGTTATCATCCCAAATTAAACTACGCAGCGGAATAACAAAATAAAACAGAATCGACAACAAACATAACAAACGAAATCATTCATAAACATCAAGTTCGTCCCCCCCTGAGTGCTACGTATCAGAGCGTGACGACTCGACTCGAAGTAGTGAAGGTACCTAGTCCTTCACTCGTGATCACCTGCACGTTACCGCATAGGGGTAACATTCAAACAGAAGGGTGAGTCCAATTCAATCCATATAATAAATCACATGATGAGCAATAAGTCAAGTCACAGCTCTAAAATAATCACATCACAATCATCAATTACATCACTACAATAACTCATCACTATGTCTTGTAGGCATATGAAATGCAACCCACTCGCGGGCATATGCATGAGGTACCTTTTCACAAACGTCGCTTAGCCTTTATGGCCTCATCGTCACTTAGCCTTTTGGGCCTCAAAACATCACTGGGTTTATGCATATGGGAGACATGAGACACTATGACATGCACCACGCACAAACACACAATCACGGTTAACTATGTGACCCGTCACTTACCAATTTGCCAAATAAGAGGCACATCACCTGTCAATCCACAATTTACACACAACAACGTCACTTAGCCTTTTGGGCCTTATCATCACTTAGCCTTTTGGGCCTCAACGTCACTTATTTTCATCGTCACTATTTCATAAACTCAAACAATAGCCACTGAGGGCAAAAACGTCATTTACTAGCCACCAAGGGCATCATCGTCATTTACACGTCATTATCAACAACATTGGCCACTAAGGGCAAAAAGGTCATTTAACTAGCCCCTAAGGACAAAATCATCACTTTTGACACTAAAACGTTAAAACCACTGGTTATACACAAAAGAGGATTTTTAAAGGCACCAAAACGATTTTTCAATGTCACAGCAACGGCCACCGGGAACAGCCACTTGGGCGCCCAGCAACCTTCAGAAATTATAAGTTTTTATTTTTAAAAATGGGACACACAGATAGACAACTGAAAAAGCTTCCCAACACTTTTTGAAACGCTCAAAACGGATGTCCGAGTCAAAAGATATAGCGAAAACAGTTTTCATAAAAAATTTGGGAACATCCTGAAAACTGGCGCCCTGGGCGCCCAGCGCCTGGCACCTGGCGCCCAGCAACACGCAACACACACACACACACACACTGGCGCCCAGCGCCCAGTGCAACACACACGCGCACACACTGGCGCCCAGCGCCCAGCTCCCAGCGCAACACACACGCACACACACGGGCGCCCAGCGCCTGGCACCCAGCGCCCAGCGCTCCACACACACACTCGCAGTGCAACACGCGCACAGCACCCATGGGCGCCTGGCGCCCAGCACACTTCCAGCAACACAATTTCAGCACAAATTCAGCATATATATTTTTTTTCTTCAATTTTTTACATGACTAATCACAATACCAATTTACAACAATTCATGAGCACATATAAAATCATCAAAATCATTCATCAAACATCAAAATTCGACAACATCACAAGCACACACATGGCGCCCTAGGCGCCCATAACACCAACAACGGATCTTTGAGCAACAATTTGCCAAACAACATGCCAATCGAAAACAACAACATGAAATCGTACAT
This sequence comes from Astragalus membranaceus, assembly GCA_039519185.1. NCBI lineage: Eukaryota > Viridiplantae > Streptophyta > Magnoliopsida > Fabales > Fabaceae > Astragalus > Astragalus membranaceus. The sequence continues at coordinate 25,678,934 of CM076854.1, read as the reverse complement.
AATCATTCTCATGGATTAAATCTAGGCCATCTCTACTTAAAACCTATCATAGGACCTATTATATAAATTGATAGGACATCCCCTTACCTTGAATTTGAAGAATAGAAGCCCTAGAGACAGTCACGAACGGAACCACGGCAACAGAATCACGTCCCTTGGCCCTTGGAGCTTGCGACTTCTTCTCCTTCTTCTCTTCTCCCTACGGCGCTCTCCCTTTCTCCTTTCTCTCTTCTCAATTTCGCAAATGCTAACCTAAAACCCTAACTCACAAGACCCTTGTGTATTCGCATATTACTTGGGTCATGGGCTTGGGCTTTTCACTTAAGCCCAAGTCTAGCTAATTGGCGCCTTCATCTCTTAATACCACCTACACATTTTAATATAATTTCAAATAATTAAATTATATCCAATTAATTAATTTAAATTCCTAAATACTTAATTAAATAAATTAATTAAATATTAAGGGTGTTACAGAGGCGATCGGTTGGAAGGCTTCTGGGCGCTCGAAGCGGGTTTGGAGGATTGAAGGTATGAAGAAAGGAGAGCATGTGGCTTTATGGCCCGGAGAGCTCAAGTTTACTTTTTACCGTATGTTGATTAATGAAATGAATATCCGGCCTCCTTTTACCTGGTTTGAGCAGACGGTTTTGGCGAGATTAGATGTAGCGCCTTCCCAATTACATCCAAATGCACGGGCTTTCCTTCGAGCCTATGAATTAATCTGCATTCATCTGGAGAGACCGGTCTCACCGTTGCTTTTCTTCCATTTGTTTGAGATTAACCGAAACAGTAGCGAAAACAACTCCGGTCGTGAGCACGCCAGTCTTCGCTCGAGGCGAGGGGCCAAGGTTTTTAAAGCCTATGCAGACTCACTGAGGGGAAATTGGAAAGAGTTGTATTATTGGGTCGAGCCGGTGACCGATGAAGCAATTGAGAAAGTAGGGAAGCTTAGCGAGGATGGTCAGACTTTGGTGTCCACCAAGTTCCCTATTGGTTGGAGTCAGGGCCATTTTGAACGAACTACCCATTCTTTTTCTGTGGGTGAGGATCGACTAAGTGCCGACGATCTTCTTACCAAGAGAATCCTGATATTTATTTCTGAGAGCATTCCGTTTTCAAAACATAAGTATCGGGGTATCCCTGCGGCTAAGATAGTTCAGGCTAGAAAACGAAGACGAGTGCAACTCGTTTTAGGTAGTTCGTCTTTCCGGGGTCGAATTTTGTGTATTTGATTTTGATTGTAAGTTGCATAACCCAGTTTTCTTTATTTTTTAGATACCATGGCCCCAAGGAAGCTCGCTGCGATGAAGAGTGTCGACATTCCTGGCGATATTGAAGAAGAGGATGTTCCCGTTCCGACGTCTCCCCAAACTGAGATCGCAGCCGAGACGACTATTCCTGCTTCTCCGATCAACACCGTCACGCAGGAGGATCTGGCTCATGATAGGATCGATCTTGTCTCTGGTTCTCCTCCCTTAGCTGCTCACGATACTGGTGCAGGGACTTCAGCGAAGAGGGTGCGAACTGATGCTGGTGGTGAGTCAAGACCGGAGAAGAGGAGTAAAACCTCGAGGAGACCAAAACACAAAAACAAGGCCGTTCCTTTGGAGGAGGGTTTCCTAGAGCAAAAGTATGCTCAGTGGCGGGAGGATCCTGTTGGAGCATCAGTTCAGATTTTGGTTAACCTGGGCGAGGTTCACAAGATCGAAAAGGAGAAATATGAGAAACGGGCTAAAGGTATGTGTTTCTTTATGTCGTTTATTTTTTGCTGATTTTGCTTTATGGCCTTTCCCTCAGCTTGATTTTTTCTTTATTCGTGCTTGCATATTTGTTGGAGCTCGAGAAATAAAAAAGGGTGAAGCTTGTGGAAGATATGTCCTTGAAATCAAAAGAGTTGGCTCGTACCAAGCAAGAGCTTCAAACTTTGAAAGAAGGACAGGGGGAAATTATACGTCGGGCCGAGGTTGCAGAGGCTCGTGTGAAGGAGCTTGAAGAAAAGGAGAGAGGTCTGCAGGAGCAGGTGGCCGAGGCTAATCAAAAAATCAGAAGCTTGGAGCATCGAATCGTCGTTCTAGAAGACGATCTGAGAAAGGCCTCTGAGGCAGGGGTTGGTACCGGCAGTGATCCTGAAGCTCGAATTGCAGAGCTCCAAGCAGCCCTTCAACAGAGTAGGAAGAATGCCAAGGAGGCTGCGAGAATTGCGAATGAAGCTACGAAGGAAGCTCGGGAAGCCGCAAATTCTGCAATCGAGCTATACAGGGAAGGTTTCGAGTGTGCCCTTCAGCAAGCTGCTTTGGTCAATCCTTCTATCCATTTGGATTGGGCGTTTATTGATGCCGATCATGAGGTTGAGGGGGGTCAGATTGTTAAGATCGACGCTCAGACTGAAGAGAAGACCGTCATCTTTCCGACCTCTACTACTTGATGTTTTTTAAGTGTTTTCTTTTTGCAGAAGTTCTGGGTATATGCTTTTATCCGTGTAGGTTTGCATAGATCCAAAACTTTGATATGTAATTCAGGATCTTTTTGAGGGCTCGGTTATATCCGAGATATTTGTAATTTGTTGGAACACGTTTCACCAGATCTTCATCTTTTAAACCCCGTTACGAGCTTAATGAATGTTTTTTTAATTCTGCATGTCATGTACGTCGTTTTTGTAGAGTTTATTTTTGGAACTCGTTTATGAGTTTTATGAATGCTTTTTTAATTCTGCATGTCATGTATGGCGTAAGAACGTCGGCAAATGAGGAACTCGATTTACCGGGTTCGAGCCTATAGGACAGTTTACTAGGACTCGGCCCAGATTTAACTCGCCCTATAGGGGTATCGGCAGCTGTGGCCGATGGTCGTTCTTAGGACGTTTCGATCCTTGAAGACCTGGTCTCTTTGAGATAGTTTACTGAGACTCGACTCGGATTTAACTGTTTCTCAAAGAGTTTGCGACCTTGGGTGGTCGCTCGGGGAGATCATCTAAGATCGGTCCCAGTTGTTTCCTGCAGAGGGAAATTTGGTCCGTATATTCTGTTTGATGAAATCAAGAATGTGTGGAAACTTGGTAAGAACCTTGACAAGCTCGATGAAATTTTCGTAAAAACACTTGAAAGGTTACCTTCTTCTTTATAAATAACCCGCTTTGTGTTTACATATGGTCGGAGTACATTACAGTGTCCTTTATGTGAAATGTACATGATTCCTTTTTCTAAAGATAATAACTCTTCAATTTCGTCGCGTTCCAAGTTCTTTCAATCTTTTTTCCTTGGAGGGTCTCAAATTTAAAAGCTCCCTTACCGGTTTTAGACAAAATTTGGTAGGGGCCTTCCCAGTTCGGTGCGAGCTTTCCTCGGGAAGCGTTTTTCTGACCGACGTCAGCTCTTCTGAGTACTAGATCACCGGGATCGAAATCTTTGTGAACGACTTTGGCGTTGTACCTGGTTGCTACTCCTTGTTTGATGATTGCTTCTCGAAGCGAAGCTCGACCTCGGATTTCATCGATGAGGTCGAGTTCTTCTCTTAAAGCTTGGTCGTTATTGCTTTGAGTTTTAGGATTTGCCGTTCTCCAGCTAAATTCGTTAATCTCGACAGGAATGACCGCCTCGCTGCCGTAAGAGAGCCTAAAAGGCGTTTCTCCAGTGGAGCTTTGGGGGGTGGTCTTATATCCCCAGAGGACATAAGGCAATTCTTCCACCCAGTTTCCTTTAGCATCGTCAAGACGTCGCTTTAGTCCATTCAGTATTACTTTGTTTGCCGCCTCTGCTTGTCCGTTGGTTTGAGGGTGTTCTACAGAAGTAAAATGGTGTTTGATTTTTAGCTCGAGCATTAACTTTCGAAATCCTGCATCTGTGAATTGAGTTCCGTTATCTGTTACTACTACCTCAGGGACCTCTAACCTGCTCATAATGTTTTTCCTGAAGAATTTTATGCAGTTTTTTGCAGTGATGGTAGCCAAAAGTTCCGCTTCTACCCATTTGCTGAAGTAGTCTACAGCGACGATCAAGAATTTGACTTGTCCCGGAGCTTTTGAGAACGGCCCAAGCAGGTCCATTCCCCACCATGTGAAGGGCCATGTGGAGGATAAGCTCGTGAGATCTGTGGGGGGGGGGGGGAGCTATGTGGATGTTGGCGTGGATTTGGCATTTTTTGCATTTCTTCACATGATCACTAGCATCGCCTGCCATGGTCGGCCAGTAATATCCAGCTCGAAGAGCTTTTCGAGCTAAAGACCGAGCTCCCATGTGCTGGCCGCAGATTCCCTCGTGAATTTCTGTCAAGACATAGGCTGCTTCCTTTCCCTCGATGCTTTTTATCAATGGGGAAGAGGGGCTTCTTCTGTAAAGCGTTCCATCGACGACTGAAAAAGCCGAAGCCCTTCTCCTGACGTATTTAGCATCGTTTTCGTCTAGGGGTTCAGCTTCCGTGACGATGTATTCCAAGATTGGAGTGATCCAACTGTTAGTTTCTTCGAGCATGCAGATGGTCGAGTTAAAAAGAGGCCCGAGAGACACACTGGGTTTGTGGAGTGTTTCTTGGATGGTCGTTCTTTGGTTTCCTGGGCCTTTAGTGCTTGCGAGCTTGGCGAGGATGTCAGCTCGTTGGTTCTCCGTTCTTGGCACATGAATTACCTCGCTTGCTTCAAATTTAGCTAATAGCGCCCGTACCCGAAGTAGGTATTTTTGCAAGATCGATTCTTTCGTCTCGTATTGGTTTCCAATTTGGGAGACCACTAAGAGAGAGTCGGTATGCAATTTTATTCGCCGAACTCGGAGGTCAATTACCAGGCGTAGTCCGGCGATGCAAGCCTCGTATTCTGCTTGGTTGTTCGATGTTGGGAAACCGAAAGTTAGGGAAACTTCGATGATGACCCCTGTTGGGCTTTCTAACATGATTCCAGCACCACTTCCTTTTGGGTTAGAGGATCCATCCATCGGATTCGACGTTTGCAGGGGTCATTTCGGCCATGAAGTCCGCCAAAATTTGTGCCTTTAGTGCCGTTCGAGCTTCATATTTAATTCCGAACTCTGAGAGTTCCACGGCCCATTTAATCATTCTTCCTGCAAGATCGGGTCTATGGAGTATTTGTCTGATGGGGTAGTTAGTCCGGACGACCACCTAGTGAGCGACAAAATAGGCTCGAAAGCGTCGAGCTGCGACGATGAAAGCCAGGGCGATCTTCTCGACCTTCTGATAACGATTCTCAGCTCCGTGTAAAGCCTTGCTTGCAAAGTAGACTGGGCTTTGTTCGGTTTCCAGCTCGCGCACCAGAACGGCAGCTAAAACTTCTTCTGAGACTGCCAGATATAGATACAGGGTTTCACCCTCGTTTGGTCGAGTTAATATCGGAGGCTCGGAGAGAGATTTCGTTAGTTGTTTTAAAGCCTCATCTTGTTCAGAGGTCCATTCGAAATCTCTTTCTTCTTTTTTAAGAATTTTGAACAGTGGAAGAGATTTGAACGCTGCATTAGATATGAAACGAGATAGAGCAGCTATCATGCCATTGAGTTTTTGTACCTCTTTCTTGGATGTCGGAGTTCGCATTTCTGTAACGGATCGACATTTATCAGGGTTTGCCTCGATTCCTCTTTCTGTTAAGAAAAAACCCAAAAATTTTGCTGCTCGAACTCCGAATGTACATTTCTCTGGGTTCAATCTCATTCTATTTTTCCGAACCTCATAAAAAATTGTTCCTAGGTCGTTTATATGCTCGTCGTCACTCCTGCTTTTGGCGATCATATCGTCGAGGTAGACTTCTACGCTCTTGCCGATCTGCTTTTGGAACACTTTGTTCATCATTCTTTGATAAGTCGCTCTTGCGTTTTTCAACCCAAATGGCATGACACGGTGTCATACCCCAATTTTGTCCGGCTTAGGGCAAAACCCTAATTTTCAATAAAAATAAATAAATCAAGTCTTGACATTCATCCTAGAGGTTAGGAAAGGCATCATGCTTGCATTTTAGAAGTTTCATAATGCAATTTAGGGTTAGAAAAGCATTGCATGGCATTTTAGAGCACTTTAGGGCATTTCTAGGGTTTCTAGGGTTTTTCCTAGTTCAAAGGGTATTTTGGTAATTTCGCCAAAAAGACTTATTTTCTCATCATGCATGCATTTCTAGAGTTTTAGAGTCATCCAAAGGGTCTCAGGATCATTGTTAGAGTGGAAATGAAGTTTGGAGCAAAATTAGGGTTTTTAGGACCAAAAGGGCATTTTGGTCATTTCACTAAAATAAATAATTTCTCAGTAAAAACCATTATGCATCTCTTGAGGAATTTATGTGAGTCCAAGTGAGTGGAGTTGTGTATTTTTTGTGCATCATGGGAGTATTTTTGGCATGAAATTCGGTTTTTGAACAAAAGGGTAAAATGGTCATTTCCTTTGGAGTGGGGTCAACAAATCAATTTTGGGATTGGTGAGATCATAAAATTCAGAGCCCAATCATTGAATCATGGGATATGGCCCAAAATGGTATGAATTTAGAAGAATCATCTTGAAAGGAATAAGGAATATCCCTTTTAATTTTGAAAGGTCAAGTGTAGTACAATAGTACAAGTTGCAATTCCACTCACTCTCTCTCATATGTGCTGCGAATTCCAGCCCTTTTTCCCCCAATTTTGATTTATTTTATTGGTTGCAAGTTGTGTTTAAATCATGGCCTTCCATTCAAGTGTTAAATGCAATCCTCACCTTTCATTTGAATTAAAATGGCACTTGTGTAATAAGCTTCATGGAAAAATACAATTTTGTAATTGAACTTATCCTTCACCACCCTCCTTATGCTGCGCCCCTCAGCCCTCTCTCTCCTCACTTTGTGCTTTCTAATTGCCCCTAATCCATGTGACATTTGATCTTGACCCTTGGTTCAAAATTTAGATGCAATCCTAGAGCACAAGGGAGATAAATTGACCTAGAAGCCCTTAATGATAAGTGAGCACTATATATATCTTCATATGATCAGCCCACACAAGTTCTTAGCCTCACTCTCCATTCAAAAACCCTAGCACACCAACTCCTCACCTCTTTTCTCTCCAAGGCCGAAGCCATCCCACCCCTACACCACCTTTATTTTTCAATTCCTCCTCACAAATTCATCATCAAACCACTTTAAACTCATTCCTCTTCCATAAACCTTCATCCATTCCTCCTTTAATTAATCAAGTGCTTGGGTATTGTGAGGTTTTGCGTGGGGTTGCTTGAAGTTTTTCTTGAAGATTTGTGTTGATTTATACTTCCATCCTTCATTCCCTACTCCTATCATCTTGAATTTAAGGTAGTCATCTAAACCCTTTGCATATTCATCCATTTTCTTGCATCAAAATTATCTTTCAACTCATGTTTATTTCGCATATCATCATGTAAATATGTGATTTGTTGTTGGTTGAGGGTGAGAGTTGGCCTCTCACCCTTAAATAAATTGTTCTATATTGTTCTTGTGATGTTTTTGCATTTGGTGAAATAAAATTGTGAATCTATGACTATTTTGGTTCGCAAGTTATGTGGAATGTATGTGTAATATAATTTTCTTGTTCATCCTTGCCTAATAATACTTGATCTAGCCATTGATGTTTGATTGTTGTGTTATTATGCTTGGAATCATGTTAAAACTTGCAAAAATAATTTTCCATTCATATATATGTTTCGCAAGTTTCTAAAATAAATAGGGTTTTTGTTGCCTCTTGGTTCTTTGGCTTGCCTTTGTGCTTAAAAATGTTCTCTCAAGTTGTTTTAATGAAATTTGCTTGCAAGTTTTTGTTGACGATTGACAAAATGACTCTCACTCGTGCTTTGAGCACTATTTGCTAAGTGATGAGGATTGTTCAAGAGGATTCAACTACCTTTGAGTTATAATGTTATTTGTCCTTGTAAATTTGGTTTACCATATTTGTTTCAAATGTTGATGATGTGTAAGATGACTCTCACTTGTGCTTTAGGCACCATTCTTTAAGTGATGAGGATTACTTCAAGTGATTCAACTCTCTTTAAGTCTTCAAATGAACAAAGTGTGAATTTATGATTCTTTGCTTGCCAATGGTTTAAGATAACTTGTGAACAATTTATTTTGGTCATTTTGAGCCTTGCAAATGTGTTGCTTATTTAGATCATTAATTTGTTGATGATTGGTAAGAGGAATCAACATGTGCTTACAAGCACTATTCTAAATGTTGAGGATTACTTAAAAGGGATTCAACTCTTGCACATATCTTAGCATAAAAAAATTTGGTAAAATGACTAGACACTTATGCCTTTGTGCATTGTTAATAAGTGTCAAAGATTACCAAAAGGAACTTAACTCTTGTGCTTTTATTGTTGATCCTTAAATGATTCAATAAATTACCCTTTTGCAATTGATTAATGTTTCACCTTTGTGTGGCCATTTCTTATGGCAACTTGTAATTAGTTTTGACTATTACATATTTATGCATATTGCTTGTCTCTTAGATTTGTAATGCTTGCATGAATTGTAATTAAGTGATTTGTATATTGGCTAGGGATTGGTATGTTGATTGGAATGTCCTACTTGTTTTCCAAAACCCCTTTTCCAAATCAAATTCTTTTTCTCAACTTGTTTCAAATCAAGAGTCAAATGTTTCCCAAACAAAAACCCTAAGGCATTTTTTCTCTTAAATAAATCATTAGTCATCACTCGAAGCCTTTGCTTGTTTGATCGCTAATGAGGAGTTATTAGTGGTAGTCACTTGAAGCCTTTGCTTGTTTGGCTATCATGAAAGCTCCTGCACCTTAGCAAAAAAATAAATAAATTCCAATTTCAAAAACAACGTAATTATCACCAATGCTCACCTTTTTCAAAAATGATTTCAAAAAAAGATAATAAAACGTCGTTACTTGTAGTCACTCGAAGCCTTTGCTTGTTTGATTACCGGTTTCGACTCTTTTCTTTCGAGTTAGTAATGAACGCCACTCGAAGCCGTTGCTTGTTTGGTATTTGTGAGGACTTGAGTCCTATTTCAAAAAACTCCAAAAAATTAAATAAGATAAAACACAAAAACATTTTCAAAACCGAAAGCCTAGAACTACGTAGCTTTGATCCCTCTTCCAGAGAGGGTACGTAGGAGCGGGTCGTAACCCGTCAAGCACTCTTTCAAAAATCTTTGTTTTGTTCCGCTTTTCAAAGATACCAAAAATATTTCTCCCCAAAAAAATCATTTCTCACACGAAATAAAAGAAAGGAAGTAGAACAAAAATCGTTTCAAATCAACTTTTTCTAAGCCACATATCAGAGTTAATGGTTCCCTTTCGGTAGAAAGGAGGTGCGGGGTGCTAATACCTTCCCCGTACCTAACCGACCCCCGAACCTACATCTCAATGTTTTCGAAAGACCATCCGCCTTTTTCAAAAGACTTTTTCCAATGTTTTAGTCTTTAAAAATAAATATTGGTGGCGGCTTCAAAATTTTTCACGTTGTCAAACGGAGGAATCCTTAACCGGATTTTTCGGGGCGCAACAGCTGGCGACTCCACTGGGGACCCTTTTTCAAAAAGGCGAGGGTCAAGCCTAGTTAACCTGATGTGTGGCTTAAAGTGTTTAACTTGAAAACTTTGTTCTACCTTTTCCTTTTCTTCCTTTTCTTCTCTTATCATGCATTCCTCAATTCCCATGTCCCCCCTTCTTTGCTCCTTTTCTACAAGGTAATATCATGCATTATGCCATTATGCCCTTATGATCCCTCATTCTTCGCTCCCTTTCTTGAGGTAAGCTATACATGTTTGTTGTTGATACCTTAGGTTAGTTTATTTTGTTTTGAAATAATATTAAACCCTAGGGTAGACGACTTGATATTGCTTGCTTCTGTCTGGCTGTTCTGGTTTTCCTTGCAGGTGGGGATGGGTAGATTTTAGGAAGTATGTCCTCAATCACACACTTTCACACCTTATGATTTGTGTGCTATGAGTGGGCTCCTATACCCGGATCCAACAAACACTTAGGGGAGTGGAGACGATTAGTGACTGTCATTCGAGACCTTTGTCTGTATGATACTCATGAAAGTCTCAACCAGAGTACGCTTTCTTATGACGCCCCACACTTGGTAGTATTCTAAATTTGTGGTGTCGGCATGAGGATTCTATAGCTCTGGTAGCCATTGTGAGGGTGTGAATTAGAACTACATGGGAGGAACCTTTGAAGTTGCCCTAGAACTTAGGATTCCCACCTTGGCAGGACACGAGGGCATACAAATTGTATGTTGCATTGTAGTTTAGGCATGTCTTTACTAGAATAAAAGAAGAAATTTTCAAAAAAAAAAAAAAAAAAGAGGAAAGGGTTGCCATTGTAGCCATCTCTTTTGCCGGTCCGTACGAAGTGACATATGGCCCACTTCATTTTCAAAAAGAAGAAAGAAAGAAAGGGTTACCGCTGTAGCCTTTCTCTTACCGGTCCATATGAAATGACGTACGGTCCTCATTTTCAAAAAATAATGATATATTTCCCTTCATCAAATAAACCAGTGTGTGAGGCGGCACGTAGCGTGGCTCCTCAATTTTTGAACTTCCGTCCATATGCATTGCCTTTTATTTTTTCCACACGCATCATTCATATCATAATTGCATCATACCGCATTCATTTATTCGCATCCATTTAGCATCTCATATGCATTTGCTTGCCGGGAATCACCGAATGATGCGCTGTCTTGTCATAGGCGTATCAGAATGGAATCAAGCAGCAAGACTTTGTCTACATCTCGCTTCCCGTTTATGAAGAAGATCGATGTTGATAGTTTGAGGAAGTGTGCAGTTCTTATGGGCCCAGCTGAAGTAATTTCCTTTGATTAAGCATATGGGAATATCCGTAGGCTCTTGCAGTTGAAGGTTCAAGAGGATGCCCTTGTGGCTTTGAGTCAGTTCTATGATTCCGATGTGAGGTGTTTCTTCTTCAAGAATTTTCAGCTATCACCTACATTAGAAGAGTATGAACAGCTATTGGGACTCTCCAAATCTCATGTCAAGTCATACCAATTCCCAGGACAATACTACACTGATGAGAAGCTTGCAACGTTGCTTAGGGTTGGTGTAGACAAGCTGAAGCCGCAAAAGTTAGAAAGAAATGGCATAGTCGGATATCCACAAGAATTCTTTGAAGGCCTGCTGCAGTCTTATGCTTTAGCCGAGAATTGGGGTTCATTCAAGTTAGTGCTCGCTCTCACTATATTCGGGGTTATTCTCTTCCCTCAGCTAGAAAGATATGTTGAAGAAGATGCAATTGGTGCATTCTTGGCCTTTAAGGACACCAAGAATCCTATCAATCCCGTGCCTGCTGTTCTTGCCAACACTTATCATGCTCTCACTTGTTACAGTCAGTTCAACAAAAAGAAGATATGCCTTCCTTCTCATGTTCTCTACGCCTGGCTCATCACCCATGTGATCCAAAACCAAACGAAGGTTAAGGAATTGATTTCTTACGCCCTGAGCTGTGACGTGGAGGTCAGAACCTCTCTAGAGTGGGTAGAGTTCCTAAGAAGCCTCAATGATCTCCAGATCCGGTGGTATACACCTGCTTGTTGGGATGACAGACCGATGGTGATATTCAGCTGTGGAACTTTTCAAAATGTGCCTCTCATGGGGACGCAGGGGTGCATTAACTACAATCCTTCGCTGACCATAAGACAGCTCGGTTACCCAATGAGGAACTCACCCTCTGAAGATATGCTATCCTGTGTTTACCTCTACAAAGGGATGCCGAGATGCGATGATTTGCTCAGAAAAGTTCAACAATCATGGGGGTCTGTGGTGAGAAAAGGGGTTGAAGAGCTGTCAAAGAAGGCCAGTGATGTTACTTTCAACCAATGGCTTAAAGAGAAGCTGCAAACTACGAAATCACTGAGTCAAGGGGCACTTCCCCTCGAGGGAGAAATACCAGAACCCTATACCCCTACTCATGAAGAATGGAATGAAGTCAAATCCGCTCTAGCCAAAGTGGAAGATGAAAAGAAGGCATTGCAGGCTAGGATAGAGGAGTTGGCCTTGGAAAAGGAGAGGCTAGAAGAAGAAAGTATAGTCAGGAGGAGTGCTATGGAAAAGAGTGTTAGGCAATTCAAGGAAGAAAAGCAAAGTAGGATGGAAGCACAGAAACGTCTGAAAGAAGCCAGGGAAGAACTCCAAAAATACAAACAAAAAACAAGAAAGATACTTGAAGAGGCTCAAGGTTGGAAAGCAAAGGCTATGGAGTCAAGTCAAGAATCTCATCTAGTGGGAGAATTGAGGGGTCAGCTGAGAATCCTCGGGCGAGAAAGAGATGCTATTGAGGAAATGCTCAGAGAATATCAGCAGGCTTTGAAAGTTGAAAGGGGAATGTCTGATGGGCTGAAAAGAGACCTCTACCATCTAGAAGGTGCATACAGGCAGGTTCGAGTGGAGAGCCAATATTGGGAGCGGCGCTACCTAGATTTGCTTGGAAGAATTGAAGATCAGGAGATCATCAAGGAACTCAAAGATGAAATCCAATGGTGGAAAGGCAAATTCTCAAAGCTGTCAGAGCTGGCTAGTCAGGCCATGGTAGGGGTTCCCAAGAGTCTCAGGATAGCCGAAGCCGAAATGCACTTCTTCAATACTCCACCCGAAGTATACAAGTTAGTGAAGTACTGCCGAGCCTTGATCACAGAGTTCAAGGAGCAATCTCCAGGCGCAAACGTCAGCAAGAAGAGGAAACGAGTTGGAGAGTTCAAAGCTATCTGTATTTGAGTCGTTTGTTTGTACTTTTTATTTTGACCATGTACTTCGAGTATTGTATTCAGAATATTGTACTCTTGTGTCTTGTTCATTATGAATATTGTACTGTTTTTTTTAATGAAAGCTTTGAACTCTCAACCAATGAAGTATGACGACTTGCTATTTCGATTCCTCGATCAAAAACAAAGTTTATGCGTTTGTGACAAGATAGAACACCTCGGGATTCACGGCATAAAACTAACATCCATCTGCATCTCATGCATTGCATTCATTAAATCATTTCTTCATTTAATAAAAAAAATGGTTTCAAACAGAAAAAAAGGGCAAGCTGGTTCGTCCGCATCGCTATTTCACCCGTCTACAAGCAAGATTGATGGCTAGCAATTAGCATCTCGGAGATGAGGACCACCTGAGTCAAGACGAGTTGGGTGTGGAGATTCTTAACCCTGAGCAACTGGCTCAGGAAAATCAGGCCTTGAAGGCTAAAGTTGAGGCTATGGAAGCGCAGATGGTCAAAGTAATGAGTATGCTACAGAATCTGAGGGGTGGGGCCGCTGCTGGGGCCACCGCTGTTGTAAATCCTGAAGGGGTTGTTACTTTCGTTTCTCCTCCGGTGTCCGCTGAAGTTACAACTACTCATGGACAAGGGGTCAGTCACTTTGCCCACTCTCCAGGGGCGAGTGGACAAGGTCGTCTGAATGCACAGATATATCCTTGGGGAATGCCAATGGGTTATAGGCCGTCCGTTGCTGAAGCTATTCCTTTGGGGTCGGGTCAACCTGTCATGACTATACCTAATGGATCTGCTATGGGACCACAAATTCATACTCCTAGTCCTGGTATTGTGCTGCCAAGAAGTTCACCTACTCCTACTCCGGGAGTTGTCGTGAACCCTCAGAATGCTGTCCATCATATGGGGAACCCCGCTCAGTATGGGGGTTATTATCACAGTTCGGGGAACTATCCACAAGGTCATTTGTTTGAGAGCACTCAGCGTGGGGATCGGTATCACTTGCTTGAAGAGCGTTTAAGGGCTGTGGAAGGATCGGGTACTAGAGCCAGGGATGCCCGAGAGTTGTGCCTTGTCCCAGATGTTGTCATTCCCCCTAAATTCAAAGCCCCTGACTTTGATAAATATCGCGGCACCGGGTGTCCATCTAGCCATCTGACGATGTACGTTAGAAAGATGGCCGCTTATGCTCATGATGACAAGGTGCTCATTCACTATTTTCAGAACAGTCTGACTGGGGCATCGTTAGATTGGTATATGCAGCTGCAATCCTCCGACATTCACAGTTGGAAAGATCTCTCTGAAGCGTTTCTGAAACAATATCAGTATAACATGGACCTTGCTCCCGACCGGTCTCAATTACAGCACATGAGTAAAGGAGATAGAGAATCATTCAAAGAATATGCCCAAAAGTGGAGGAGCATAGCTGCTCAGGTGAAACCGCCATTGACTGAAAAGGAGATGGTGTATATGTTTATGGAAACTCTTCCAGCGCTATATTATGATAGGTTGGTGGGGAGCGTTTCATCCAGTTTCTCGGATATGGTTGTCATTGGGGAACGATTAGAGCACGGATTGCGTAGCGGAAAGATTGCTGGTGGTTTTGGTAGCTCTAGTGGACAAAAGAAGCCCTTTTCCAATTTCCCCAAGAAGAAAGAAGGGGAGACCAATGTTATTACTGGAGGGAGAAGCCCGTCTTTCAATTCTCCACCGCAAACAATGCCATTATCCATTCCAGCTCAGCCACAGCAAACTACTTCAGGCTACAGAGCCCAGAACTATCAAGAGAAGAGACGTGCTAATTTTGATCCGATTCCAATGACCTATACTGAGTTGTTCAATCACCTTGTCTCAAAGAATTTGGTCAATACCCGCCCCATGAAGCCTATGCAACCTCCCTTCCCTAGGGGATACAATGCTGATGCTACCTGTAGCTTTCATAGTGGAGGGGTCGGTCACACAGTGGAAGACTGCAAGGCTTTCAAATATGTAGTCCAGGATTTGATTGACGCCAATTGGATCTCTTTCAAGCCGAACAGTCCAAGCACAACTACAAACCCCCTACCGGGACATGGGACATCATCCGCTAATGCAGTAGAGGATTTTGTGGGACAGACAATGATAAGAGATGTTAAGTGTATCCAGACTCCTCTGGAAAATATACATGCTGAGCTGTGTCGTTGTGGTGTTATCAAGAAGGGCTGTGTATGCGCTAACCCTGGGTGTGCAGATGCTTGTGAGGATTTTAAGGTTGTTTTACAAGATTTGATGGACCGCTATGTGGTTCGGCTGGAGGTGGTTGAGAAAGAAGAAAATGTGCTCATGCTACAGTTCAATGATGGCAAAGGGACCAGAAAACCAATTGAGATACCATACAATCCGAAGCCAGCTCAAGCTAGATCTCAGCCGTTGATTATTGAGGTGCCCGCTCCCTTCCCTTACGAGAAAAACAGTGCAGTACCATGGAAATACAGCAACTTGCCTCCAGTGGAAAATTCTCCAAGTGCTTCTGTTGTTACCAACATCACTGGGGCAAGTGGGATGACTAGAAGTGGCCGCATGTATGTCCCCAAGGTCACCCAGGCTGAGTCATCTAAAATGGTTGAAGACAGGGTACGAAAAGGGAAAGACAAAGAAGTGGAGAATGCCCAGAAAGAAAAGGTGGCAGAGCAAGAAAAGGATGAGTTCTTGAAAATTGTAAGACAAAGTGATTATAAAATAGCTGATCAGATGAGCCAGACTCCTGCGAAGATCTCTATGATGTCATTGCTGTTGAGCTCAGAAGCACATAGAGCTGCCCTGATGAAAGTGCTGAACGGGGCTCACGTTACTCAAAACATTTCTGTGGGTCAATTTGATGAGGTGGTTGGGAATATTATGGCTGCAAACCACGTAACCTTTGCTGATGATGAACTTCCCCCAGAAGGGAGAAAACACAACCTAGCCCTCCACATCTCTGTCAAATGTGGGGACTTTGTGTTAGCCCGGGTGCTGATTGATAATGGCTCCTCTCTGAATGTTATGCCAAAGTCCACTTTGAACAAGTTGGATGTGGACTGCTCCTTCATGAAGCCTAGTTCGACATTGGTAAGGGCATTCGATGGATCAAAGAAGGAAGTAATAGGAGAGGTGGAGTTTCCTATCCAGATTGGGCCAGAGACCTTTTACGTGTTTTCAAATCATGGACATCTCTTCATCTTACAACTGTTTACTTGGGAGGCCATGGATTCATATGGCCGGGGCTATCCCTTCCTCTTTGCATCAGAGAGTCAAATTTGTAGTGGATGATAGGATTGTGGTGGTGTTTGGAGAGGAAGAGATGCTAGTCAACAAGCCTTCTCCCTTCCGCTATGTAGAAGCAGCTGAAGAGTCGCTGGAAACTTCTTTTCAATCCCTTGAGATTGCCAATGCCGTGTTCGAGGGGGGTAAATTGCCATCACCCGTGAGGAAGCTGTCAAAAGATGAAGAAATGGTTGCCAAGATTATGATGGCCCAGGGATATCAGTTAGGACGCGGATTGGGAAAAGAAGGACAAGGAATTCGTGCTCCTATTCAGTTGAAAGAGAACAAAGATCGTTTTGGTTTGGGATACTGCCCAACCGAGGCTGAAAAGAAGAAGGTGGCTGAAGAAAGAAGAGGAGTGAGGTTTGCCAAGCTGAGAGGTTGGAACCCGGAGCCAAAAGGGGTTCCTATCTGTGACATCCGCCAAAGCTTTAAGAGTGCAGGGTTGCTAAACCCAGATCAAATTACCGCCATTGAGGATGGTTCAAAGAATGAAGAAGGTGGTGTCAGCTTGGTCCGCCGTTGTCATGCTGATGAAAAGCTCAAGAATTGGGAAGCTGTAGACTTGCCCATCACTTTTAATTCAAAGTAATGATTTGTGATGCATTCCTTTAGCTCTGCCCAAGGCTTCAGGATAGTTTGTTAGGGCATGCATGTTTTTATGTTCAGTGACATCACCATCAATAAAAACTCTTGTTTTGAATTCTATCAATAAAATTTCTTTGCCTCCATTTATTTTCTCTTTCTTTTCACTTTATTTTGTTTGTTTCGCTTTTCATTCTACTCTCTGCTTATACGTATGCAGATTGAAAGTAATTGTTTCTGGAAATAACAGTGCCAATAAGTCATATTATGATTTTGATCATCCAATTAACCAAACTGAAGGGGGCGTTGAGGAAAACTGGGAAACTCCTCCGGAACTAATAAGACTACTAGAACAGGAAGAAAAGATCATTCAGCCTCATGAAGAGTCGGTTGAGTTAATCAATCTGGGTACGGAAGAGGATAAAAAAGAAGTTAAAGTCGGTACTGCCATGGGGGATGGTGAACGCAAAAAGCTGATCCAACTCTTGCGTGAATACGTTGATGTCTTTGCATGGTCATACAAGGATATGCCAGGGTTAGATACCGATATTGTTGAGCACAGATTGCCCGTGAAGCCAGAGTGTCCACCAGTCAAGCAGAAATTGAGAAGGATGAAGCCCGAGATGTCAATGAAGATCAGAGATGAGGTAAAAAAGCAGTTTGATGCGGGATTTCTGGCAGTGGCTAAGTATCCTCAATAGGTAGCAAATATCGTCCCTATCCCGAAAAAGGATGGCAAGGTCAGGATGTGTGTTGATTATAGGGATTTGAACAGAGCTAGTCCCAAGGATGACTTCCCTCTACCTCACATTGATATTCTGGTAGACAGTACAGCCCAGCATTCTTTATTCTCCTTCATGGATGGATATTCAGGGTACAATCAGATCAAAATGGCTCCAGAAGATATGGAGAAAACCACTTTCATAACACTCTGGGGAACATTCTGCTACAAGGTAATGCCTTTTGGGCTCAAGAACGCCGGTGCAACTTATCAGAGAGCGATGGTGACATTATTCCACGTCATGATGCACAAAGAAATTGAGGTGTACGTAGATGATATGATTGCGAAATCCAAGACTGATGAGGAGCACATTGTTAATCTGCGAAAACTCTTCGAACGGCTACGGAAGTTCAAACTCAGGTTAAACCCCGCCAAATGTACCTTTGGTGTGAGATCCGGAAAATTATTGGGGTTTATCGTCAGCCAGAAAGGGATAGAAGTTGATCCAGATAAGGTCAAAGCAATCCTTGAAATGCCAGCGCCAAAGACCGAAAAAGAGGTCCGGGGTTTCCTTGGGAGATTGAATTATATCTCAAGGTTTATATCCCAATTGACTGCCACTTGCGAGCCTCTCTTTAAGCTGTTATGCAAGAACCAAAAACTGGAGTGGAATGATGATTGTCAGAGAGCTTTTGAAAGGATTAAAGAGTACCTTCAGAATCCACCAGTCTTGATGCCGCCAGTGTCTGGGAGACCACTTATCTTGTATCTAACTGTGCTAGACAATTCAATGGGGTGTGTGCTGGGGCAGCATGATGAATCTGGAAAGAAAGAGCATGCCAAATACTACTTGAGTAAGAAATTCACTGACTGTGAGACGAGGTATTCAATGCTGGAAAAGACTTGTTGTGCTTTGACATGGGCTGCTCGTCGTTTAAGGCAGTACATGTTGAGCCATACAACTTGGTTGGTGTCTAAAATGGATCCAATCAAATACATTTTCGAAAAGCCAGCACTCACAGGACGGATTGCTCGTTGGCAGATGTTGTTGTCAGAATACGATATCTTGTATGTCACGCGGAAAGCGATCAAGGGCAGTGCACTGGCTGAGTACTTAGCATGCCAGCCAATTCAAGATTACCAGTCAATGCAGTATGATTTTCCCGATGAAGACATCATGGCACTATTTGATGAAGGGAAGTCTCCAGAAGATGAAAGGTGGAGGATGATAATTGACGGCGCATCCAATGTGTGGGGACACGGAGCTGGGGCTGTGTTAATATCCCCAGATAACCGTTTTGTTCCAGTCACTGCCAGATTAAGCTTCTATGTTACTAACAACATCGCAGAATATGAAGCATGCATCTTGGGGATCCAAGCAGCCTTAGAGTGGAAAGTTAAAAGGCTCGATGTGTATGGGGATTCAGCCCTGGTTATTCATCAAGTAAGAGGCGATTGGGAGACCAGAGATCCCAAATTGATTCCGTATTGTGATTATGTGCGAGAATTGATGGAGTCTTTCGACGAAATTACTTTCCAGCACATCCCTAGAGATGAAAATCAACTGGCCGATGCTTTGACAACTCTGTCATCAATGTTCAATGTCAGCTGCGACAAAAACCTAGCTCATATCAGAATCCAACATCGGGATCTCCCAGCGCATCATTACTGTACAGCCATAGATGAAGAGCCTGATGACAAGCCTTGGTATCATGACATCAAGCAGTATATTATCAGCAGAGAATACCCTCCTGGGGCATCTGAGAATGACAAGAGAACTCTTCGGCGATTGTCAAGTAATTTCTTCCTCAGTGGTGAGGTTCTCTACAAAAGGAATTATGACTCAGTCCTCTTAAGGTGTGTTGCCAAAGAAGAAGCTAAAAGAATCATGAGAGAAGTACATGAGGGCTCATTCGGAACTCATTCTAGTGCGCATACTATGGCTAGACAGATTTTAAGGGCAGGCTATTACTGGCTGCAGATGGAAGGTGACTGCTACAGTTTTGTCCGAAAGTGCCACAAATGTCAAATTTATGCTGATCATATCCATGTGCCGCCTGCCAGATTAAATATTTTGACTGCATCCTGGCCGTTTTCAATGTGGGGAATGGATGTTATTGGTCCCATTGAACCCAAAGCATCAAACGGGCATCGCTTTATCTTGGTTGCCATTGACTATTTCACGAAATGGGTTGAAGCTGCTTCATACTCTAGTGTGACCAGTTCAGTGGTTGCTAAATTTGTGAAGAAAGATCTGATCTGCCGTTATGGTCTTCCTGACAAGATCATCACTGATAATGGCAGTAACCTGAATAGCAAAATGATGAAGGATCTGTGTGCAGAGTTCAAGATTCAGCATCATAATTCCTCTCCCTATCGACCCAAGATGAATGGGGCAGTCGAAGCAGCTAACAAGAACATCAAGAAGATAGTTCAGAAAATGGTGGTCACATACAAGGATTGGCATGAAATGCTTCCCTTTGCTCTGCATGGCTACCGTACTTCAGTGCGTACCTCAACTGGGGCAACTCCTTTCTCTCTGGTATATGGGACAGAAGCAGTCCTTCCTATCGAGGTTGAGATACCTTCTCTGCGAGTAATCATGGAAGCTAAGTTGGAAGAAGCAGAGTGGGTACGGGCACGTCTGGATCAGCTAAATCTCATTGAGGAAAAGAGAATCACAGCCTTGTGTCATGGGCAGCTATACCAGCAAAGGATGAGAACAGCTTTTGACAAGAAAGTCCGATGCCGTGAGTTTAATGAGGGAGACCTAGTGCTTAAGAAGATCTTGCCCATCCAGACTGATCCTCGAGGGAAGTGGACACCCACTTATGATGGCCCCTATGTAGTCAAGAAAGCCTTTTCTGGAGGAGCGCTGATACTCACGAATATGGATGGAGAAGATTTAAAAAACCCAGTCAATTCCGACCAAGTGAAGAAGTATTATGCCTAAAAGAAATAGATGAAAAAAGAGAAAGACAAGCCAAGTAAGAATTAGCTCGCTAGGTTGAAAACCCGCAAAGGGCGACCTAGGCAAAATCAGAGCGACCCGGTGGATTGAAAACCCGCAAAGGGCGATCCAGGCAAAAATTAGGGTCAGAAAGCTTGGGCAAGGAAAGCGAAGAAAGGCGCACAATCCTCCCGAAGACTTGGATGAAAGGATGATCAAAGTCGAAGACATAAATGTTGGCACTGTTCCATAGAGACGGACAGTCAGAAATCAGCCTCTCTCTTTTTCGTGTCTTTTTGTAGTTTAAATCTTCAAATGTATTGAATAATCGGCGTAACTTCTTGTGCGACCGGTTTCCATATCAATAAAATTCAGTCTTTCTCATATCTGTTTGTTCTTCTATTTCTCTGCTTTTTCTGCTCAAATAAGTGTTTTATGATGGTGATAACATTGACCTGTAAAACATGTGCATAAATCATAGAACATCACAATCATTGCGAAATTCTTAAAAGTCAAGAGAAGGAAGTAGCTGAGAAAATTAAGCTCACAAAAGAATAATTGCACTCATAGACCATTTCAGATGGCAAATTGCAAAGCAATTGGTGCCCAGCTCATATGCCACCGCAATTCTAATCAATCCCTCAGTCTCACAGGTTGGACGGACCAGCAAAAGAAAATAAGCCAAAAGAGCAAACAAAAAAACAGACGATCAGAAAAAAGAAAGCTGATCAAAAAATGAAAAAACAAAGAAAAACAAACAGTCAGAAAAAAGAAAGCTGACCAGGGAAAAATCAAAGAGAATAAGAATCAGGAATAGCATTTCATCACATTCATCATTACACCAAAATCATAGCATTGCACGCATCTGCATAACATGCCTTTGCATAACATGCACTCATACTCCATGCACTATTCCTTGCATCAACTGACGTATGCAGGTACCTCAATCCAGTGCGGCAGCATTGGTCATTTCAATCAATCAACCAACAGGATTCGTGAATCCCTTCAGGACCCAAGTGTCCCTTCAAAAGCAGACTTCACCTCGTATTCGAGCTGCAGGTAAGTCCTTCAGACCCCAAGTGGTCCTTCAGACTAGTTGTGTCAGCCTAAGACACAGCGGACGTCCTTCATGGTCAACATATCAGTTCCGGATCTGATCTTGACCCATCATGGCCGCTCGAATGCAAAGGCCCCCCTCAGACCGTTTTACTAGTACCATAGCTAGTAGCGCTCCTTCAGACCACGATGGTCCTTCAATTAAGGCCTAGGCAGCCTTCCAGACCCTGAGTAGTCCTTCAGAGCCTTAGTGCTCCTTCAGACCCTGAGCGGTCCTTCAGAGCCTTAGTGCTCCTTCAGACCCTGAGTGGTCCTTCAGAGCCTTAGTGCTCCTTCAGACCCTAAGTGGTCCTTCAGAGCCTTAATGCTCCTTCAGATCCCGAGTGGTCCATCATTTTCTCTCTCGGTTAATGCACCAAGTGTTAACTATCCCCCGTTTGTTCTCAAGCCCATCTATTCAAAAAAAATATAGAAAAAGAAAAAGAGGAAAATTCGGGTCTCCCTAAGCAGACAAAATCGGTATAATTTCAGAATTCTTTATTTCTATTTTGCCTCGAAATATGTCCCGCGCAATTCATATTTCTTGTCAAAATCCAAATAAAGAGGGGCAGCTGTCATACCCCAATTTTGTCCGGCTTAGGGCAAAACCCTAATTTTCAATAAAAATAAATAAATCAAGTCTTGACATTCATCCTAGAGGTTAGGAAAGGCATCATGCTTGCATTTTAGAAGTTTCATAATGCAATTTAGGGTTAGAAAAGCATTGCATGGCATTTTAGAGCACTTTAGGGCATTTCTAGGGTTTCTAGGGTTTTTCCTAGTTCAAAGGGTATTTTGGTAATTTCGCCAAAAAGACTTATTTTCTCATCATGCATGCATTTCTAGAGTTTTAGAGTCATCCAAAGGGTCTCAAGATCATTGTTAAAGTGGAAATGAAGTTTGGAGCAAAATTAGGGTTTTTAGGACCAAAAGGGCATTTTGGTCATTTCACTAAAATAAATAATTTCTCGGTAAAAACCATTATGCATCTCTTGAGGAATTTATGTGAGTCCAAGTGAGTGGAGTTGTGTATTTTTTGTGCATCATGGGAGTATTTTTGGCATGAAATTCGGTTTTTGAACAAAAGGGTAAAATGGTCATTTCCTTTGGAGTGGGGTCAACAAATCAATTTTGGGATTGGTGAGATCATAAAATTCAGAGCCCAATCATTGAATCATGGGATATGGCCCAAAATGGTATGAATTTAGAAGAATCATCTTGAAAGGAATAAGGAATATCCCTTTGAATTTTGAAAGGTCAAGTGTAGTACAATAGTACAAGTTGCAATTCCACTCACTCTCTCTCATATGTGCTGCGAATTCCAGCCCTTTTTCCCCCAATTTTGATTTATTTTATTGGTTGCAAGTTGTGTTTAAATCATGGCCTTCCATTCAAGTGTTAAATGCAATCCTCACCTTTCATTTGAATTAAAATGGCACTTGTGTAATAAGCTTCATGGAAAAATACAATTTTGTAATTGAACTTATCCTTCACCACCCTCCTTATGCTGCGCCCCTCAGCCCTCTCTCTCCTCACTTTGTGCTTTCTAATTGCCCCTAATCCATGTGACATTTGATCTTGACCCTTGGTTCAAAATTTAGATGCAATCCTAGAGCACAAGGGAGATAAGTTGACCTAGAAGCCCTTAATGATAAGTGAGCACTATATATATCTTCATATGATCAGCCCACACAAGTTCTTAGCCTCACTCTCCATTCAAAAACCCTAGCACACCAACTCCTCACCTCTTTTCTCTCCAAGGCCGAAGCCATCCCACCCCTACACCACCTTTATTTTTCAATTCCTCCTCACAAATTCATCATCAAACCACTTTAAACTCATTCCTCTTCCATAAACCTTCATCCATTCCTCCTTTAATTAATCAAGTGCTTGGGTATTGTGAGGTTTTGCGTGGGGTTGCTTGAAGTTTTTCTTGAAGATTTGTGTTGATTTATACTTCCATCCTTCATTCCCTACTCCTATCATCTTGAATTTAAGGTAGTCATCTAAACCCTTTGCATATTCATCCATTTTCTTGCATCAAAATTATCTTTCAACTCATGTTTATTTCGCATATCATCATGTAAATATGTGATTTGTTGTTGGTTGAGGGTGAGAGTTGGCCTCTCACCCTTAAATAAATTGTTCTATATTGTTCTTGTGATGTTTTTGCATTTGGTGAAATAAAATTGTGAATCTATGGCTATTTTGGTTCGCAAGTTATGTGGAATGTATGTGTAATATAATTTTCTTATTCATCCTTGCCTAATAATACTTGATCTAGCCATTGATGTTTGATTGTTGTGTTATTATGCTTGGAATCATGTTAAAACTTGCAAAAATAATTTTCCATTCATATATATGTTTCGCAAGTTTCTAAAATAAATAGGGTTTTTGTTGCCTCTTGGTTCTTTGGCTTGCCTTTGTGCTTAAAAATGTTCTCTCAAGTTGTTTTAATGAAATTTGCTTGCAAGTTTTTGTTGACGATTGACAAAATGACTCTCACTCGTGCTTTGAGCACTATTTGCTAAGTGATGAGGATTGTTCAAGAGGATTCAACTACCTTTGAGTTATAATGTTATTTGTCCTTGTAAATTTGGTTTACCATATTTGTTTCAAATGTTGATGATGTGTAAGATGACTCTCACTTGTGCTTTAGGCACCATTCTTTAAGTGATGAGGATTACTTCAAGTGATTCAACTCTCTTTAAGTCTTCAAATGAACAAAGTGTGAATTTATGATTCTTTGCTTGCCAATGGTTTAAGATAACTTGTGAACAATTTATTTTGGTCATTTTGAGCCTTGCAAATGTGTTGCTTATTTAGATCATTAATTTGTTGATGATTGGTAAGAGGAATCAACATGTGCTTACAAGCACTATTCTAAATGTTGAGGATTACTTAAAAGGGATTCAACTCTTGCACATATCTTAGCATAAAAAAATTTGGTAAAATGACTAGACACTTATGCCTTTGTGCATTGTTAATAAGTGTCAAAGATTACCAAAAGGAACTTAACTCTTGTGCTTTTATTGTTGATCCTTAAATGATTCAATAAATTACCCTTTTGCAATTGATTAATGTTTCACCTTTGTGTGGCCATTTCTTATGGCAACTTGTAATTAGTTTTGACTATTACATATTTATGCATATTGCTTGTCTCTTAGATTTGTAAGGCTTGCATGAATTGTAATTAAGTGATTTGTATATTGGCTAGGGATTGGTATGTTGATTGGAATGTCCTACTTGTTTTCCAAAACCCCTTTTCCAAATCAAATTCTTTTTCTCAACTTGTTTCAAATCAAGAGTCAAATGTTTCCCAAACAAAAACCCTAAGGCATTTTTTTCTCTTAAATAAATCATTAGTCATCACTCGAAGCCTTTGCTTGTTTGATCGCTAATGAGGAGTTATTAGTGGTAGTCACTTGAAGCCTTTGCTTGTTTGGCTATCATGAAAGCTCCTGCACCTTAGCAAAAAAATAAATAAATTCCAATTTCAAAAACAACGTAATTATCACCAATGCTCACCTTTTTCAAAAATGATTTCAAAAAAAGATAATAAAACGTCGTTACTTGTAGTCACTCGAAGCCTTTGCTTGTTTGATTACCGGTTTCGACTCTTTTCTTTCGAGTTAGTAATGAACGCCACTCGAAGCCGTTGCTTGTTTGGTATTTGTGAGGACTTGAGTCCTATTTCAAAAAACTCCAAAAAATTAAATAAGATAAAACACAAAAACATTTTCAAAACCGAAAGCCTAGAACTACGTAGCTTTGATCCCTCTTCCAGAGAGGGTACGTAGGAGCGGGTCGTAACCCGTCAAGCACTCTTTCAAAAATCTTTGTTTTGTTCCGCTTTTCAAAGATACCAAAAATATTTCTCCCCAAAAAAATCATTTCTCACACGAAATAAAAGAAAGGAAGTAGAACAAAAATCGTTTCAAATCAACTTTTTCTAAGCCACATATCAGAGTTAATGGTTCCCTTTCGGTAGAAAGGAGGTGCGGGGTGCTAATACCTTCCCCGTACCTAACCGACCCCCGAACCTACATCTCAATGTTTTCGAAAGACCATCCGCCTTTTTCAAAAGACTTTTTCCAATGTTTTAGTCTTTAAAAATAAATATTGGTGGCGGCTTCAAAATTTTTCACGTTGTCAAACGGAGGAATCCTTAACCGGATTTTTCGGGGCGCAACACACGGTACGCGAAGTTACCTCGATCGGTGATGAAGGCAGTTTTTTCTTGATCTGGGGGAAACATGGCGATCTGGTTGTATTCGGAGTATGCGTCCATAAAGGATAATAACCGAAAACCGGAGGCGTTGTCGACCAATCGATCGATGCTGGGAACAGGAAAAGCATCCTTTGGACAAGCTTTATTAAGGTCGGTGTAATCGACACACATACGCCAATTTCCATTGCTTTTCTTTACCAGGACTGGGTTTGATAACCAGGTCGTGTATTTAACCTCGGAAATGAAGTTTGCTCTGATGAGATCGTCTACTGCTTTGGCAGCAGCAATGGCTTTCTCCCTGCTTTGTGCCCGCTTTCTTTGGGCGATCCATTTGGCTTCTGGGTTAATTGCGAGTCGATGTCAAGCGACCTCTGGTGGGATCCCAGGCATGTCTTCTGCCGACCAAGCGAAGATGTCTTCGAAGTCGTTAAGACATTTGGTCAAATCGATCTTAACCTTTTCTGGTAGGTCGATCCCTATTTTGATAGTTCGGGAGGGGTCTAATCCGAGCTGTATTTCGATGAATTTTCCGTTAGGCTCTGGTCTTTTAATTTTCCGTTTGAGCTCTTTGGTTAGGTCGTCAACATCTTTATTCTTTTTGTCTTTCGGATCGCATCGTGTCTCTATGTTAGTGGTATTAACTTCAGTCGATCTATCTTTAGCTGGTTTTGGAGTTGACAATTCTTCAGAAGGGGGAACCCCTTCTTGCTCCGAAGCCTTCCGTTCGGTCTTCGTCCATAAGAAGAAACACCTGGAAGCAGACTCTAAGTCGGAGTTCAAAGTGATAACTCTGTTGCAGAGAGAATGGAACTTCATCTTTAAATGTGTGGTGGATGTAACTGCCCCGAGCCTGCCTAAGGCCGGTCTTCCTATAATACCGTTGTATATGGACTCACAAGGTAAGATGAGGAACTTGGTTTTGATGGTTCGAACCATTGGTTCGGTTCCGTAAGTAACCATCAGCTCCAAATGCCCAAGGGGTTTGGTTCGAGATCCGTTGAAACCGGACAAGGCCGTTCCTCTATAAGGGGTGAGTTCCTCTTTGTCGATCCCCATTTTGTTTAGAAGATCGACAAAAAGAATATCTGATGAGCTTCCTTGGTCGACCAAGATCCTACGCACCTCTTTATTGGCTATGACTGCCGAGATTAAGAGAGGTACGTGTTTGTTAGCTTTCCCGTCTATCAGATCGTCATCGCTGAAAGATAGTGGAGGTCGATTTGTTTTGGTTGGGGTTGCCGACGTCGAAGCTATACTTAACAGTTCTTTCCACTTTCTTTTCATTGATTTTCTGGACCCTTCATGATCGAAACCTCCTGTTATCATCATTATGATCGAGTGTCCTTTTGATCTTTTATTCGATTCATCGTGGTCTGGCTCGGTCACTCCTTTTCCTTTTGTTTGAGGATCTTCATTTCTTTCCTTTCTTACATCATCAAATCGTCCTCCCTCCCTTTTGACATAAGAAGATAGTTTTCCTCGCTTTATCAAATCTTCAATGTCATCTTTCAGGGCATTGCAATGGTTTGTGTCATGGCCATTGCTTCTGTGGTATCGGCAGTATTTGTTAGCCTTTTGTCCAGGTCGGATAGGTAGGGATCTGGGAGGTTTGGCGTCCCTGAACTCGACGTTCGAACATTCCCCCCATAATTGGGCGTTAGAGACGCTGAGTTCAGTATACACCTGGTGACGATTCTTCTTTCCGACGCTCCATGAACTCTTTCGAGGATCGACCTCGATGCGGTGTTTTGATGGTTCTGCATGTGATGATGCTTTGTCGATTTTGGAATTTTCCTCTTCATTGATGAAACACTGGGATGGCTCAAGGAACTCCTGTAAGGTGTTAGGTTCCCAGGTGTTAATATGCTTTCGGAACGGGCTTCCAGGAAATAGACCTTGAGCCATGAAGAAGATTCGAAAAGAGTTGTCTAGCTGTCGAACATGAAGGGCTTCGTTGTTGAATCGCTCTATGTATTCTCTTAGGGGCCCGTTTCCCATCTGGATGATAGATGCTAAAACATTCTTGTTTTTGGGTTTGCTTTTGGAATGGGCAAAGTGTACCGAGAAGTGTTTTGCTAATTGGTCCCAGGAGGAAATGGTGTTCGATCTTAAAGTCTGGAACCATTCAGAGGCCATTTTGTCCAAGGTTAATGGGAATATTCGACGTTTCATTTCCATCGGTACATTTCGGTACTGCATGGTCGTGTCAAATTGATCGAGATGCCTGTCTGGGTCGCCCGTTCCGTCGTAAGTCTTCAGCCCTCCAGGTGGTTTTTCAAGATACCTTGGAACTCAGAAGTTATCGATTGCTCTTGTGAACGGACCTTTTCGCCTAGGATGGCTCGCCCGAGATTGTGGTTGATGTCCGT